>JZLH01S0197818.1:0-18908 GCA_001188425.1 Eucidaris tribuloides
TTTGCCGCCAAAATTAGAACTACAAATTTGGCAAGGCCACACATTATCTGACAAGCCTGGGGGGGGGCGGCTCGACCAAAACTAATATTTTTGCCAGCCAAAATTTTTTAGACGCCTGAAAATTGCAGACCAACTTATCTGACAAGCGGGGGGGGGGGGCGGCCCGAACCCAAAACTATATTTTGCCAGCCAAATTTTTTTGGTAAGCCTGACAAATTGCAAGCCAAACGATTATCTGACAAGCGGGGGGGGGGGGCGCCGATCATAACCTATTTTGGCCAGCCAATTTTTACCCAGGCCACATTCCAGCCAAAATTCACAGTTTTTTTGCCATCAATGGCCAATTCCGTGGGGGGGGGAGGACATTGTGATATTGTGTCCCCCATCTTCAAAATCGTGGGGGGGGACAGACTCCCACCGTCCCCCACGGATTTGTCGCCCCTGGCTGGGCGAATTGTGAAAAAAAAAATTTTAAGATACAAAATTTTGGCTCCAATTTCAAATATGGAATTTTGTGCGCGAAGCCGGCGTCGAAAATGAAAATTTGTAGGTTTAGTTTTATAAAAATTCTTGTGGTTGGTTTAATGGTTTTTTATGGTGCCTTTCAGTACCTTTTACCTTCCCTCTCATTACTTATATAATTTTCAAGATTGTCAATGTTATGGGGGTGGGGGAATATGTTTGGCCCCCGCCCCCGCATCGATATTTTTCATTGGGTGGGCGACTGCCCCCTTTGCCACCCTAGAATCGACGGCCCGCTGGTCTCACCCAAAGTGAGGACTACTCCCAACTGTGTCATTTGCTTTATAAAGATTATCAGTATAATTAACAAGTGGTGGAGTACACATTCTGCCTGAAAATTAATATGAAGATTTGGTACTAAACCCCTATAAAATTCAGTTGATTTGAGACGCACAACAATGATGATTCAACATTTGCTATCTGAATGTAACATAGGCTGTGTGTGAGACCCACTGCAATTTCATGATGCGTTGCCATGGTTACGATTATTTTCTTTACCACTATAGGACAATTGTTTATCTTATAACGTGCATCTTCTGAAATCTTACGGGAAGAAACTGGTCTTGGTGATTTTTTTTTAATTATTTTTATATAATTGTAGTGTGCATGGGAACCCGCGGTCTCTAAACTGAGACTACCTGGGAGTGTAGGCCGACCGTTATCGTAAGTGCCTGAGGTATGGAGAAGTACACACAGAACGACGAAAATGTCTTGGTGATTTTTTGTTTCTATTTTTTTTTATCATTGTAGTGGGCATGGACCCCGGTCTCTAAAGTCTAGACACCCTGTGGGGAGTGTAGCCCGAGTATCTGTAAGTGCCGAGTATGGAAGTACAAGCCAGAAACGGACGAGAACTGGTCTGGTGATTTTTTGTTTCTTATTTTGTTTTATAATGTGTAGTGGCATGGGAACCCCGGGTTCCTTTCTAAAAAAGCCCTAAAAGAAGTGCCCCCTAACCTTTGGAGTGTAGGCCGACGTATCGTAAGTGCCGATGTATGGAAAGTAAGGCCTACACCAGAAACGGACGAACCTGCTCTTGGGCTTTTTTTTGCATGTTCATGAGAACCGCCCGTCTTTAACTAGACTAGCTGGGGGTGTGGCGACGATATCAGTAAGTGCCGATTGTGGAAGTACCCGAAGTCCCTAGACCGTAAGTCAAGTTTGCTCTGTATACCACTGAAATCAATGGGGGACGCGAGTCGTCTGGTGCACCTGTCCGTAGATCTTTTGGTGCGAATATCAGGATGATGAGGTCCGGAGGACACGTGCCTCCTGATTCCGATCGGATCAGGTGTCTAGCAGTCGCCCATCCCGGTGTGACACGTGATCGCGGTGACACTGAGGCATTTTTGCGGCAAGAAGGCAAATACTGAAATTTTTACTGTTTCGGACACTCCCGGACACACGTGATAGGGAACTTTATAATGAACAAGCTTTGTACAAATTTATGACGGGATATTTGTGCCGAAAATACGAAAATTTAGATTAATGGCAACACGGTATACATCATGTTTTTGTCTCCCTCTTCCTTTTAAAATTCATATCGGGTTGAAATGAAAATGAAATGACATTTTTTTAAACATGTTCTAATGTTATTCATCCATCAGTGAAATACATGTACAAAGGCGCTTGAATTGATTAAAGACCGATGTCCATGTGTAGTAGGCCAATGTTGGGACACTCTTATTTATATATTACTGTATTTGTACAATAGAATAAAATGTGCAATTGAGGTATCCGGTAAAATTTACAGTAATTTAGTACCAGCACAAATGTCGAGGAATCCATCCGATTCGCTAATTTTACAGATTTTTGTTTTGTTTTACAGTATACTATGAGCAGAATGAATTACGACGTATCCTATCAATTGTGTTCTTATATTATATCTTTATTCCAAACTGGGTTTTTTTTTTCAGTTTTCATCAATTTTATGTTTGTTTCAGTTTTTACAGTTTTTTGCTTTGAATGAAATTTATTGACGGGGTTATACTGGTTAGAACTGGATCATGTAGATATAATATTACACTAATATTGTTCAGCCTGTACTGGCTTCCAGTTAAACAAAATACTGTCTTCAAATTACTCTTATTACTGTAATATGTAGCGTCATAGTAATAAAATTGTTCTATTATATAAATTAGAAGAAAATAAGTATAAAAAACTCAGATTTAGTGGAATTATAGTATCCGTTAGACTTTGATTTGAATTCTTGTCTTGTAAAAACAAAAATTCTACCAGTCTACTAGTCTTCTTTCAGACCCCTACAGTACATGTGTGTCCATTATGAATGATATATGACAATTATTTACCATTTACAAATGCGTACCACGTGCGATGTGTTTGGTCCGTTGGGTCATGCATGAATGAGCATGCATTAAAGGTGAAAATGCCGCTTTTCAAAAGTCACATGAGTCATCTCTTATGCCAAAATAATGGTAAATAATGACATTTTCCTTTATTTATAAAGTGTGCTCACTCAACCATGTCATGGTTACAACCTCTTATGTTCGTACAACACGTAAAGATACATTTTGCTGAAAAAATTCGGATTTAAATTTTTTGCAATAAACTTAATGGATTTTACAATTTCAAAATTGAGAAAGGGTGGAAATTTTTAAATTGCGCTCACCGAAGCGTAAAACATGCAAAAAGTGCCAAAGGACGTATGAGAGGATCAAATGATAGATGATTAACATAAATAGCGATTAATCATTCACCAGAAACAGAATTTGTCAAAATCCTGCATCAACCCCCCCCCCCTCCAAAAAAAAAATGACCCTTGTTACTTTTGAAAGTGACTTTTTGCGTTTAGTATGTGCTCACTCATGCATGACTTGACGGATCAACCACATTTTCTCACAGAATTTAGTCAATTAGTGCAGGGACATTCTTGCCAAATTATTGTACTCAACACCGTTCTTTTTTTAAGTTATAGTATTTTGAAAAAGGGGGCAGTTACGTTTTTTGTGTTGTGTTTATTTCACAATCTTCTATTGTTAACATGATTGTTTAGTCTTCGGACTATACTTTTAGGTATTTTTTAACATGAAAATAATAAAACCATATTGAATTTGAATTTGAATTTATATTGCAAGTTGTTCTTTGTCTTTTTTTTCAGATACTATTACTAAGTGTGATCTACCTACAGTGTTGGGCGGAGGTATACCGACATTAAATCCAGATGAAACATGTTACAATAAAGATGCGAGTGTTGAGATCAATTGCAGTGGATACCTTTACGGAACATCAAAAGTTAACGACTGTGATCAGAATGGTGCGTGGGCACAGTATGAAGCGCCAACATGTGAAGGTAAAGTACAAGTCATGAGCAAAATCCGTTACAGGCAGTATCTAAAGGTGTCAATGACTTGCTTAAAGACACAAGTTAACATTGTGGAGCTCAAAAACAAAATCAAACTTTGATATCTGAGCTACATAGTAGTGCTTAAAGCCCAGGTACAGTTTTGGTCGATCACTTTTCGTCAATCGTTTGTCACCCCTGTCATCAGAAAACAACATCAAACCAAATGAACATTGTTTTATTGACAAAATTGTGATGTTTAAATTAAAAGAGAACACGTAGCGGTGTGTATATTACGTATGGGAAATGTTGCCCCCCCCCTCCCGACATTTTTCATGTTGGGTATTTTCTCAAAAGTGGGAGAGTTTCTGAGCGAGCAAACTTTGTGCATAATTGGGGTGCAGTAGCCTGGTGGGAGTGTTGGGAGTGTGAGAGAGGGTTATGGATATGGGATGTAGGGTGCGGGATGGTTGGGTTTGTAGGGTGGTGGGTATGGCTACAGCCCGATAGTCCGCGGGTCCGATAGTCCGCGGGTCCGTTAGTCCGCGGGTCCGATAGTCCGCGGGTCCGTTCGTCCGCGGGTCCGATAGTCCGCGGTGTATGTAAAATTATGATCAGAATATAGTGAAATCAAAATGTCATCGAGAGGTCAAAAGGTCAATTGATACGAACCCATGGGGTTCTTTAACAATAACCCAAAGGGAAATCGCCCCCTGACAACTACTTCAAGGAAAATATTATCCCCATGTTTTTTTTTATCGACATGGCGAGATACGTTAATCTTGCCAAGTCGAAAAAGTTATGTCAACCTATGGCGAGATATATCTGGATTCTCGCCGGGCCTTGTACACTTCATATTCAATTCTTTTCTTTCGCTGTAAGTTTTGGTGTATTTGTCTGTGGGTTATTTTTATGATTAGATTTATGCTGTCTGTAAATATTCACCCTGTATATAGTTTTATATAGAAATATACAAAAGTTCGAGCAAGCAATTTAGAAATTTCAAAGTTCTCAAGTGCATTAAGACATTTTAAGCAACATTTTAATCTCTGAACAGGATAAGTATATCACTGAATAAATAATACGAGCGCGAAGCGCGAGCTGAAATTTTTGATCTACTAACCCTAACCCTAACCCTAACCCTAACCCTAACCCTAGTCCGATAGTCCGCGGACTATCGGACCAGCGGACTATCGGACCCGCGGACTAACGGACCCGCGGACTATCGGACCCGCGGACTAACGGACCCGCGGACTATCGGACCCGCGGACTATCGGCTCCGCGGACTATCGGGATGTCCCCGGTGGGGCTTTGGGTATGTGGGATGGTCGATTAATGACCAGGTAACCCTAACACACCCGAACCGCCCCCTCACTCCACAAGGGGTAGTGGGGGTGTATGGTAGGGGTGTGTTTGGATTACATAAACCCACCACCCTACCACCCCTCCATCCCACCACCCCACCACCCCAACTACCCCTACACCCCACATCCGCACCACACTGTACCCCCAACACTCCGACCCCCCCCCCTCACCCTACCACTCCACCATGCCTTCACCCCGATTATACTCAAAATCAAATAGAGCTTGAATCTGTTGTTACAGTGGATAGCCAATTCCTGCACAACCTAATTTACATGTCCTTCATAAAAGTGGGCAGTGGTCACTCAAGCATAAAGCAATTTTAAACTTTTGGGTGTCATATGAAAGAAGATATTTTCAGCTTTCCATATATATAAAATTTTCACAAATTTGAAATAATATTTATTTGGGGGCTATTTTAAAAGTGTATCGGTTTTTTTCTTTGACACTCGGTATACTTGGGCTTTAAATAGGCAAACAAACATCCTAAGATAAAGAAAAAAATTGGCAATTTATGCTACCCATGGCAAGGTACACATGGATAAACGTCACATGTGAGTAATTAGTCCGGTGGAGTTCAATGTAGTCTAGATTTATAACACAGTAGTCTATGGGAGAAAATGGTCAGATGAACACGGTCAAACTGAGTACTCCTTGATTTTCACTTTTTTAAAGCACTGAATAATAATTTTGAAGGACAATTTTTTCCAGGGCTTCATTTATAGACCTTATCAAAGCCACTTAGAGCACAGAAGATTAGGTAACTCACATTTTTCTTAATTGAGGTCATTGTTAAATCGAGTTGAATTAACGTCATGTCCCGACTTTTGTTAAAACGGCTTACCACACAGGACATGACATGTTTGTAATTACTGAAGTATACCGTTACCTGTGCTTTGGAAACATAGTATTGTTTTGCTGGATTAAGATTGAATTTACATTAGCGAGTTATACAGGGTGTTCCTAAAAGAAAGGGTAATCGAAGTTCAAAGGTCAGTCATTTGAGAAATACAGAATTTGATACCATTTTAACTAAACACTACACAAAAAGTAAGTTCCCCCTTTTTCAAAATACCATAACTTTTTACTGAAATAACCTTTAGCAAAATAATTTGGCAGGAACATTTTTACACTCATTGACTAAACTCTGTGTGAAAATAATTTTAATCTGTCAAGCCATGCATGAGTGAGCATGAATTAAAGGCAAAAAGGCCACTTTTCAAAAGTCACAGGAGTCATCTCTTATGCTAAAATAATGGTAAATAATGGTATTTTTGCTTTATTTATAAAGTGTGCTCACTGAACCCTGACATTGTTACAACCCCTTATGTCCATACAACGTGTAAAGATATACTTTACTGAAAAATATCGGATTTCAATTTTTTCAATAAACTTAATTGATTTTACAATTTCAAAATTGAAGATGGATGGAAATTGTTAAATTGAGCTCACTGAAGCGTAAATATGCGGAAAGTGCCAAAAGAATTGTTAGTGGTTCAAACGATAACTGATTAACATAAATAGGGCTTCATCATTCAACAGAAACAGAATTTGTCAAAATCCTGCATCACAAATCCCTCAAAATGACCCCTGTGACTTTTGAAAAGTGACATTCTTGCATTTATTACGTGCTCATTCATGCATGACTTGACGGATCAAGCACATTTTCACACAGAAGTTAGTCAATGACTGCAGAAACACTTCTGCCAAATTATTATGCTCAAAGCCATTTCCTTTTAAAGTTATGGAATTTTCAAAAAGGGGGAACTTATTTTTTGTGTAGTGTTTATATAGTTGGGAGAAGAGGTTAAATCTCTGGCTTACATTCGATACCTCGCATCCATCATCATTACCACGGATCAATGAATTAGACGCTCCTGAAAAGGATAGATACCATATCCATATTTTTCCGAGTTTTATGGACCTTTACCAGTCAATACCGTGTATTCAAAAGGATGTTGGATAATGCTTGCCTGGCATTGCAGCTGGAAAATTACTCTGTTAATTCCATTCATCTCACAATTGTATTATTCAGAAGAATAGGGGAATGGATGGGGTCACCTGAAATTACAGTTAGACACTGGTTATGTTACATATAATTTTTCCCAAAAGTTATAAGGGTGTAGAATTTCATTGAAAGGAGGTTTTCTGTGGAAAACGAAGCTAGCTAACCGAAAAGTTGGAAAAAGTGGATTTTGTAGCCTTCACCTTTAAAGGAGCCTATCTCTATAGCCCGTGACAATGTTGGCGCAAGCAAGATGTAAAATTGAAGCTGACGAGTTATTCGTTATTCCAGTGCACAAATTACTGAAATGAACTATGAATTCTTAATATAGTTGACCTTTGAACTTTGATTACCGACTTGAATTCAGTCAGTGGTTGTCAATGGATTTGTATGGACAATTTATGTTAATGAAACGTTATTAACATTTATTAACCCTGGCTCTTCCAATGATCTGCCTTTCCCAATGTGCCAATGGTCTCTTTGAAAGAGTGCATAATGTGTACTATCACTATCACTATAATTTATCGTCGAACAAATAATTTTGTATTGAATGTATACGGTTCCATGTAATAGTGAAAATTTAGTGGTAGTAGAAGTAGTAGTGGTTGTAGTATGAGTAGTAGTAGTAGTATTAGTAGTAGTAGTAGTAGTAGTAGTAGTAGTAGTAGTAGTAGTAGTAGTAGTAGTTGTAGTAGTAGTAGTAGTGGTAGTAGTAGTAGTAGTAGAAGTAGCAGGTGCGGTTCTAGAGCGAAAACTTTAGGAGGCTACTGGGGGCTTCATTCGCGGCCAAATCCAAGGTCCTAAATTTTTTTCTCTGCCAACTCAGTTGCCGAATAATCGGTCAGCGGGAGGGAAGGGGAAGGAATTTGGGAGGGGGACTTAAGCATTTTGGGGGATGGGCTTTAGCTCCCAAAGGGCCCCCCCCCCCCCAGTAGAACCGCACCTTAGTTGTAGCAGTAGTAGTAGTTGTTGTTGTTGTTGTTGCTGTTTATGTTGTTTTGTTGTTGTTGTTGTTGTTGTTGTTGATGATGTTGTTGATGATGTTGTCGTTTTTTTTCTTTTCACCAACTTTTGATTCCAATCTTTCCGTTTAATTCCTCAATAGAATCAAACTGTACAGCACCAGAGGCACCTGACGGGGTATCTGTAACTGGTTCTGGATATTTGTATGATTTAGTGTATTATACTTGTAATAATGGGGAGTTCCTTGATGGAAGCAACGTGGCCATTTGCACGGGAAATGGCACATGGAATCCTCCAGCTGCCCCGATTTGTCAAGGTAAATTTTACTTCATTTATTTATTTATTTATTTATTCATTCATTCATTTATTTGAATGTTTATATATTTATTTATTTATCTCTTTGTTTATTTGCTTATTTGATTACTTATGTAATCATTTATTATTTACTCATTTATTTATTTATTTATTTATCTATCTATCTATCTATTTATCTATATATTTATTTATCTATCTAATCTAATTATTATCTTATCATTCTCTTTTTCCCCTGTGTCATTTCAAGGAAGGGCAACGTATAAAGTCCGCTCATGTTTAGGAACCATTTTCTCATCGGTTTATGTTTTTTAACCAGTGAAAACGTGAAGAAAGTCATCTGGAGCCGTGACAGTTGACTATAGCAATTAAACAATGACCATCATGGCATAATCAAGGAGGTTATAATACCCCCCCCCCCTCCTCCCCCAGTCGTTAGCATTTCGACGTAATTGCTGGAAAGGCAACGAGGTCAGTAACAGCGGAGGGGTGGAAAGTGATTGAGGCAATTGCACCCCCACATGCTTCCCCATTACATAAGTATAAGGATGGACATATACCATTCATTAGAGTATATGGTCGCTGTCACCGTACTTAAGTTGTCTTATCAAATGTGAAACTGATTTAACTCTACAAATTAAGTTTAAAAAATCAGATATTTATTTTAGGCAGTCAGTCTCATGACTTGAAGATAGCCTGAATCACTTGATGACCGAAACACCTCTGTAAAACATACTGCAAGAAAGTTGTTTTTTTTTTTCTAAAAAACAGTAACAGCACAAAAAAAACTCCTAATCATGATTAAGGATTCTCTTTCATTTCTAGAGTTACTCCCACCCAGAAAAATTATGGTTTAGTTATTCAAGTATTCAGGTATTTGATAATCATATGAAAACTATCGTTTCTCAACCGAAGTGTGTTTAACATTTTTACTAAATCTGTAAATACTGTGTTACATGATACTCATACTATGAATAATAAATTTTCGACACGCTTATTAAATGATCATCATAATAAAACAAATAAGTGTAAGGAAAAATGAGTAATAATTATGACTCGTTAACAACGACAATCGAATCGAGCGAATTATGTTGATACTTAAGGAAAAGTCAACTGACATTCATTTTGAATATGCAAACGTGTAATCAACAAAAGTACCATAATAATTTTCTAATCATATCCGTTTAAGACACCTCCCAGTAGCCAGTACTCTCGTGTTCCTACTTCAATCTCCACATTTTTTTTCCTTAGGAAACTGCTCAGTCCCGTCCATAGAAAATGGTGATGGGGTGGTGATCGACGATACACCCCTTTATCAAGGTACCGACATCGAAATAGTTTGTGACGAGGGATTTACTTTAACGGGACCAAGCACCCTGACGTGTTATGACGAAACCTGGATCCCGGATGTTGGAGAGTGCCTTGGTAATTAATTACTTATCAAGTAAAACCTTCTAAAATGCAATCAAATGATCCAACGTTCATGTTATTTCTAAATTTTGTCCGTAATATTTCGCACTGTATTCAATGATTTGTGTAAGTAAAATAATGTTTGCCAAGGGTGTTTAAACACTTGGACATAGTATCGCAGTTGTTTAAAAATGATTATGAACTTCATGTTACGCTCTTGAATTATTTTTATCTATCTATTTTATCTCATTTAAGCAAATTGTCCTGCCCCATTCATCAATAATTCAAATTATGCGGAAGCCAAAAACAGTACAAATCATGGCGATTACATAATCATCGAATGTGATGACGACTACACTTCCGGGTCCGGTTCAAATGTCAGCGAGCCTATGACGTGTGAGAATGATACATGGGACGTCCATGTTCGGTGTTACGGTAAAGAAGAAAAAAAGTTTCTTTGCTTTCACCATTTCTTTCATCATCTTTAAGATAGCACAACTTCTACGCATATATTTGCTAAAAATGTGTTCATCATATGTTATATCTCTAGATTCATTTAAAATGGAGTGAAAATAATATATCGTTACTTAAAACAAAATGAATCTATATATTTCGTAGCAAACTTTGGAAACACGTATCATAACAAATGTCAGCTTATTTATGGAAGAAAATTCAAAATAATCACTATTGGTGTTTCCACATCATGCATACAAATTGCTGCAATTCTGATAACGGTAGAGTACTGACTACTCATTCATCTCTAATACTTACTTACCGACATGCATGTTGAGAAAGAGAAAAATTAAATATCTTTAATAAGGAATGCAACGTAAGTTTGTTAATAACTTTTGCACTTCCCTGTAAACTAAGGGGTGGCACTTATTTGTTCCCACTTGTCCCCGTTTTGTCATCAAACTTATCCCAAGATCTGCACGGTATAAATTTAACACTTACTGTGACAATCCGTGAAACTATTCCGTTAAAAAAGTATCATTTACAGAAGACGCAATGTGAAATAATATATCAGTTTTTCATTGTATTACGTCAAATAATTATCGATATATGAACTTCTTATATTTCTTGAAAACTTGAATATTTTTTGAGAACTGTGAGTTTTATTACTTTGTAAATTATATTGTGAAAAAAAGAAGGTTGCAGAAACCAATAGACTAATACTGGAACTGAAATTCTGTACCATCGTGCCAAATTTGAACGACAGAACATACTGCTATAGATGTTCACTCTTCCGTTTATGATTACATTTGAAACACCTATAGCTAACTGTCCCGAAATCTCGGCACCAGCCAACGGTTCTATCCACGGGGAGGAGCCCCCGTTCTATCACGGCCACGACCTGTTCTTCAACTGCAGTAAGGGATTCACGTTGGTCGGGGAGGAAGTGCTTAACTGTAGCGACGGTTCATGGTCCGTCAATCCACCCGTTTGTAAAGGTCAGTTTGTGTCGTTATTTACATCGTTTCTATTTGCCTATTCTTCAGATCTACACTTCACAGTCATAATTCTTCAAACCTCGTGAGAAATCATGTTAAAGAAAGGTACCTCCTTGTACACACATATCTAATAAAATAAGGTTAGTTGTGACAAACATACGATATTTCGTTTATAAGAAGTGGTATTAATGTTACAAGTGTGTTCGTTGTTTCTTTTTAGGAATAAGTTGCTCATTAATTTTCGTTCCATTTGGTGTATGTATAATTACCCCCATGTTTTCTTTCCAGTAATTAACTCATACAAGCAATAACCAACAATTTTGATTAAAGGCTAACAAGAAAAATATATATAATGAGACATTTTAGGCTTACAATCAAATTCTAATGTTTTTGTAATTTCAAAAATAGTTTCCAGTATGACATATTTTATAGTTGGTATAGTTCGTTATATTGTGTCCCAGTAAGTGCAAGTTTGATTGTGGTGTGAACTTATAGGGAAATTGCAACATCGCAAGTGTCCTCAATGTATATAGGACATAATGCTCAAGTCCGTTGTGAAAATTTCGCAATCATGCATTTCCTTTTTTGTGCAACTATTATCAGGAAGTTTTTTTCAATAGTGAAATTTTTTGTGTAGCTTTGTACGGGATCAGTTTCTATCAGGGCTGGAGATTAATTCTGTACTGATAAATGCTTGTTTCTAATCAAGTAAACAAATTCAAGAGAAATCCTTCCAGACAGAATAATACTCTCAAGCAAGTGTATAATTGATATATGCATCAACTCATCTGGTTCTTGGGGCATTTTTCTGCTTCTCCCAATCATGTCGCTGTACTTTAAGATAAATACCTGTTGCGGGTTTTTTTTTTCACATTTAGCCAACTGCCTCGTCCCGGTTATCGACAATTCCAACCTGAATGACTCGAATGACGACATAAACCACGGCACGAATATTACCGTGGTATGTTTTGATGGTTATACATTCGGCTATGGATCAGATTTCACTGGAACACTGACGTGTGATGATGGGACGTCGGATTACAATGACGTAAAATGCCTGGGTGAGATTCACTTTGATTTTTGGACAACTTAAACAAGATGATGATGAAGATGATGATGATGATGATGATGATGATGATGATAATGACGATGATGATGATGATAATGATGATAATGGTGATGATGATGAAAGTGATGATGATGATAATGACGATGATGATGATGATAATGATGATAATGGTGATGATGATGAAAGTGAAGATGATGATAATGATGATGAAAGTGATAATGAAAATAATTATGATGATTATGATGATGACGATGATGATGATGATAATGACGACGATGATGATAATGACGATTATGATGATGATTATTATAATGTTGATGAAGATGATGACAATGATGATAATGATGATAGTGATGATAATAATGATGATGATGATGATGATAATGATGATGGCGATGAAGAAGAAAGTGATGATGATGAAGAAAGGAAAGATGAAAATATGAGGATGAGGATAAGGATGATGGTGATGATGATGATGACGATGACGATGATGAGAATGACGATGGTGACAATGATGACGACGTGGGTGATGATGGAAATGAAGGCGATAGTCATTGTCAGAATAAAAAAGGGTGATAATGAAGATAACGATTATGATGAAAGAAATTTGACGATAAATGGATGAATTGCAGGTTTATCACAATAATGCTATCCTTTGTTGGTTTGTTTAGAGAGCTGTGAGACACCAACCATCGGGAATTCCAACTTGGCAGACACCGAGAGATCTCCGTTAGTACCACACGATGGACAAGTTGTAGTGGATTGCGATCAAGGCTATACCTCTGGGTATGGAGTAGACCGAAACGAGACTCTGCAGTGCGAGAGAGGATCGTGGAATGCGACAGTTTATTGTTATGGTTAGTGAAAACAATAGTAGTAGTCGTCGTAGTAGTAGTCGTAGTAGTCGTAGTCGTAGTAGTCGTAGTAGTCGTAGTAGTAGTCGTCGTAGTAGTAGTCGTAGTAGTCGTAGTAGTCGTAGTCGTAGTAGTCGTAGTAGTCGTAGTAGTCGTGGTAGTAGTAGTAGTCGTCGTAGTAGTAGTCGTAGTAGTCGTAGTCGTAGTAGTCGTAGTAGTAGTAGTAGTAGTAGTAGTAGTCGTAGTAGTAGTCGTAGTAGTCGTAGTAGTCGTAGTAGTAGTAGTAGTAGTGGTAGTAGTAGTAGTAGTCATAGTAGTAGTAGTGGTGGTAGTAGTAGTAGTAGTAGTAGTCGTAGTAGTAGTCGTAGTAGTAGTAGTAGTAGTAGTAGTAGTAGTAGTTGTTGTTGTTGTTGTTGTTGTTGTTGTTGTTGTTGTAACATAGTAATAATATTCGTGGTGTTAATACTGGTATTAACAAAGGAAGCCTTGGGATCATTTGCTGCTCATTTGTATTAAATTGAATTTGTCTGTTCATTTGTAAACGTCGTTTTTGTAAAATATACCTTGTTCTTTAATATATAAACATGTAGACCCTATTGAACCTCCGATTCAAATTTTCAGTTCTAAGATTTTATCCATGTCAATATATAACAGAAATATACAAGTATATTCTTCATTTCATGCACACTTTGTCAGCTTGATATTCGTTCAAAAAGAAAGACATCCGGCCGTACCTTACACTATCATGATGCCTTCTTGTTTGCCCACGTACAGCTAACTGCCCTAATATCACCGCGCCTGAAGGCGGGTCGATGTATCTCAACACGGATCCGTTCTATCACAACGAGTCAGTCTATTTCAACTGTAGTGCGAACTATTTGTTCGTCGGCGAGGAATCGCTTTATTGCTCAGACGGGGACTGGTCCGGTCAGGTCCCAGATTGCAAAGGTAAAACATAAAACGTGCAAACAGATTGAAATATACTACTAGCACGTCATACATATTGACATATTGATATTCGTGCAGAATATAATAGGGATGGTTGGATCAATGGCAACTCAAAGGATAAAACCTCATCTTCATATCGAATGAACTGAATAAGGTTTGTTTGTTTTTTCTTCTTCTTTTTTGACACGACATGTACAATAAATCATACTTAGAAATACTGGAAAGCACAATATGGGATTTATTGTCGGCAACCACTCATCCAAACTGTAATCGTTGAAACATACATATCGACAACAAGTTTGCACCAGCCACTGGTCCTGGGAAAGAGCCCCCCCCCCCCCGCACACACAAACACACCTAGATTTCGAAAGACACTCCCTACCTCGTTAAATGACGTGATTTTTTTTTACACCTCATCTGGAGTTTTCCCAGGTTTTTTTTTTCCAAAAATATTGGACCCCTATTTCAACTTTATCGGGTATTCAGCATGAACTTTACGAAAAAGTTCCTTCTATTTCAACATTTCTCGCGTGAATTGTACCCGAGAAGCCCGGCATAAAATAGCCCCCTTACCCGAGAAAGGTGATGCGGCCCACCCAACCCAGGTACTGGGAAGGGGGAACAGTCTCAAACTGCCTCCAAGTCATGGTCAAGTTCGGCCGTCATCTGTGGGTATATGATTTACTGATCGAACAATAAGCTAAACCTTATCGTTCAGAATAGTTTCGAGCTACTTCCGATTAAATGGTAGTCTGAACTTATCAGAAAAATATCCATTTGAAAAAAGGGAATTATTTTAAAGGTATAGTATATGCCGTATTCAAAACAAAACAAAATAAGATGATAAGAAGTCAACGTTACAACAATATGTCGACCCGAATATAGGTAAATGTCTTTTGTTGCTAATATTGTTGCACTTGTACAGATTCTAGTCAGTTTTCGTAAAAGGGTAATATGCATAGTTTTTATGCCCCGCAGATGAAGTCTGGAGGGGGCATCAAGCGTTACCCCTGTTCGTTCGTCCTTCCGTCCGTTTGTCCTTCCATCCGCCCCCTTGATGTGTGGGTAGATGACACTAAAATACGGGTAGTTCGAAGTCTGCAGGTCTAAGGTCACAGCTCATTATATATGCGAATTGGTTTCCGCACGATAAGTTGGAAAATATACTAGACGGATTTGAACTACTTTTGGTGTGTAGATGACACTAGAATATAGTTCAAGTTCGAATCTGGAGTACGCAGGTCAAAGGACAAATTTCATATCTCATTAATATACGAATTGGTTTCTGCACGACTACTTAACAAATATTGGACATATTTTAATAATTTTTTATGTGTAGGTCGATGTCACTGAAATACAGGTCAAGTAATTTGGAGTCTGCTGGTCAAAGTTCAAAGGTCACGGCTCAATACATGCGAATTGGTTTCCACGCAATAACTTGAGAGATACAGGACAGATCTAAAAATTGTTGATCTGTAGGTAGATGACAAGGCTTAGATACAAACCAAAGAACTAAGAAATGCTCACTGACCGACAGGGGATCTCTTTTGTATGCCCAAAAATTAAAATTGTGTAAATACAATGACATTTAGAAGAAAATGCCATCTGGGAACCTTTAGCAAAATATAGGAACTAGAAGCTCAGTTTTAGTGGAAGTATGGTGACCGTTAGACTTAGATTTGAATTTTTTGCTCGTGAGAAAAAGATTCCTACCATAGAACGTACACTAAACGGCTTTTGTTTTTCTTTTGCATATTTCAAATTCTATGCAATCACTGACCCCCAGATTTCACAGACATGCCCCCCATCAATAGCCTAAGGGCATGGGTTATCTTTTCCTGGTCTGCGGGGATGTTTGCAAATGAGATCCACTGCCTTTTTAAGCGGCTGTATCCGTGTCCTATGAACACAGCAAATTTCTAGTTTTCAATGTTTTGCTTCTTCACGTTATACCCGCAGCCAGTTGTGAATCTCCTATCATAGAAAATTCGAATTACGCAGAAGACACTGGCAAGTACACAATGCACGGACAATCTGTGGGCGTCGATTGTAATCCTGGTTACACTTCCGGTACCGGGTCAGAGGTCACCGAGACGCTGTACTGTGTTGATGGTAGTTGGAACTCGACGATTTACTGTTACGGTAAGGCTCGCTGATTGCAAATATCGATGTTGCGTGTGAGATTTACCTCGTGACTTTTCAGTGAAAATGACTCGACAGTCTATTCAAGTTGAAATGGTCAATGTATACAATTTGATTGTATAAATATTATGTCATTCATAATGTAGACTTGGCACCTTTAACATTACCACTTGCACTGGATGGAAATGCAGTACAAATGTAGCTATTTTACATTTTTTAATTTCACATTTTTTTTTAACTATGGTAACTGCAATATCATGACGCCAGGAGCGTCGATCCTGGGGTATAAGAGGCAGTCGCGCACCCCAATGAAAATATTGGGGGCGGGGGAACTATATCCAACATTGTCCCCCCCCCCCAATAATTTTGACAACCGTAACTTAATATACAAATATATACTGATACGAGAGTCTCTGGTTGAAACTATGACGAGCCCGAGGTTACATGGACTGTACTATTTTCCCCGAGGGACGCAGTCCCGAGGGAAATGGTTTACAGTCAATGTAACCGAGGGCGTCATAGCTTCAAACAGAGACTCTCAGGGCAGAATATATTTGTTTTATATCCGTCATCGAATGAACAGAGAAATCACACACAAAAAAAGGGTAAATGAAATGTACTTACGGTACCCCTACGAGTAAGCGTGTGTCGCACGCCATACAGGTGCGCGATATTTTTAATTGCGGTACGGATAGAGATACAGTTCCATTATCGTATTCTCTGGTTAGTCGAGTACCAATTTCATAAACCTATAAAACACTAATTTGGTCCTCATTCTTATTTTAACTATGATCCTATCTCAAACTCGACGAATTAAACCCAGTGTTAATCTTAAACTTTGCCAGATTTTCATGCGGGTGTAGCCCGCATAATATCTTTTACGCGCACGGAAAAAAATGGCGTACGGTTAATGTGTTTTTGTACACACGATTTATTCGGCTTTTTAAGCTTAAATCGCGATCCCGCTATCGGGTACTATAGCGCCCTCATTGTTGACAGATTAATGTACTATCGGACTCGATAATGTGCTATCGGACTCATAATGAGTCCGATAGTATTATAACTCCGGAAGTTATAGTATTTTCAGAGCTATTGTGTCCTAGACGCACAGAAAAGTGTGTTAATTTTTCATCATGTGACATACTTTTGACCAACCAGAATTCAAGAAACTCACAATGAAAGATATAATTCATAATATCTGAATATGGAATGCAATTAAGGATATGTTTAAAAAGCATTGGAAACCACTATAAAACCATTAAACTTAGCATAAAATGCTATTAAACGTACAAAATTGTCAAATTTTCGGCATGCTTCGGGTGCAAAATTCTGTTTTGCAATTTGGCGCGCAAAGCGCACCGAAAATTGTGACATTTTTTCCACTTTTGCCCCTAATTCGAAACATGGATCGACGCCCCTGCACGACGCGTACAAATTACAAGCGCGTTCACATTGGTCCGTTTATTCCCCTAGCATCTACCAGGTAATTGTCAGAACGTGACAGCCCCATAAGACGGCATTGTCTATACGATGTTCCCACACTACAAACGTGTTCACATTGGTCCGTTTATTCCCCTTGTATCTACCAGGTAATTGTCAGAACGTGACAGCCCCAGAAGACGGCATTGTCTATACGATGTTCCCACACTACAAACGCGTTCACATTGGTCCGTTTATTCCCCTTGTATCTACCAGGTAATTGTCGGAACGTGACAGCCCCAGAAGACGGCATTGTCTATGCGATGTTCCCACACTACCACAACGATGTGGTGAACTTCTCCTGTGATGCCAATTTCACGTTGGTGGGCAATGAGACGGCCAGGTGTAATAACGGCAGCTGGGAGGACAGCTTCCCAGAGTGCATGGGTAAGAAAATGAATTTGAAACTGAATCTGAATTTATTCTTCCACGAAGCATGTAGAGACTGTGTATACACTGTTCGCAGAAACTGATACAATTATACGTACATACACGTTACATAACTCCAAAAGTACGTTGACACAGCAGTGGAGAATCATAATACAATAGCCTACACATGATTTCAATATCAGCACGAATGCAAGTGAGATGGTACACATACTATACCAGTAAAAATACATTAATCTGCGTACGACATTAAACACGAACATGGAAACAAGACCAGAGATTACCCCATCCCCTCCCCCTCCCTCTCCCTCTCCCTCCCCCTCCCCTCCCTCCCCCCTCCCATTTGAGCTTTAAGTTGGTAAGTTCATGACGGGCCTGTAGTGAATTAGGAATTTGGATGGGTTGACAATAAAGCAAGGACCAAAGATACCCATCCCTTTTCCACTGATATATAAATTAACGGTAGACTCGAAGGTCGATCTGGATTAATTTTAAATCTATGAAATTTAGAGTCTACTACTACGACTACGACTACGACTACTACTACGACGACGACGACGACGACGACGACTACGACTCCTACTACTACTACTACTACTGCGACTACGACTACGACGACGACGACGACGACGATTACGACTACTACGACGACGACGACGACGACGACGACTACGACTACTACGACGACTACTACGACGACGAC
>JZLH01S0197829.1:0-15067 GCA_001188425.1 Eucidaris tribuloides
ATTTTGCTAATTGTTATAATCAAATTATTCCCCAATTTTCTCTGTGCTGCATGCAGCTGCTGTATAAATACTGATGATATCACTCCACTTGGCATATCAACTGTTGGGTTTTTTTTTTCATGTTCTATTGAAAGGATATCATTTCTTTACAATTAAAAATAGCAAATATGATACTGCCTGATAAGATTGAATTCTGCCTTCCTCAAGGATAGGGAAACACATTTCCTGATGCAGGGTATGCAATAAAATAAACAAAAAAACTCTTCAATTAAACAATATCAAATGACACCACTTGGCAAAGAGGCATTGTGTGTATGTGGGGGAGATTTGAGCGGATCAAGAGAGAGGTCTGAGGAAAAAAAAATATGTGATAAAGGGGAAATTAATTTTTTCCCCGACTCACACAGAATTCTCTGCCTCATACAAAATGTACTAAATTTTGGTAATGCAGGAGGCATTTGTAAATTTTGATAAATTATGAAAATGTTCTATCAGCCCCTTCACCCCACTCCCATCCCTCCCCAGCATGTATAATATTTCAAATAAATAATCCCTACAGACATACACAGCACCACTATATTAAAGGTTAAAGGGGAATGAAACCCAGACATCTAATTGTACTCAGAGAATAGATTACAATAAGAGAAAGAAAATGGTGAAAGTTTGAACAAATTTGACTGAACCGTTCAAGAGTTATAAATGTTCAAAGTTTACGTAATCTTCATGTATCGGAGGATTCTTAAATTGGCAACACTACACTTTTTGAGATGAAAGTGTGGAGAACTCCCACATTGGTTTTGTACACAAATTTTCATCAAATTTACGTTTTTCTGAAATGTTAGTTTGGAAGGTAATCAAAATTCTTCCAGAAAACATGTAAAATACATTTTTGCTGAGACATACTTGTACAACAACAAGAGGCAAATGCAGATAATTCATTAAAAAATGAGAAATAAGTGAACATTGTGTACAAACCAATGGGAGTTCCTCCACACTTTCATCTCAAAAAGTGTAGTTGCTGCAATTTAATAATCCTCCATACATAAGGATTACATAAACTTTGAACATTCATAACTCTATGAACGGTTCAGTCAAATTTGGTTCAAACCTTTCACGACATTTTTCTTTTTCATTGTTATCTATTCTCTGAATTGCAGTAGATGTCCTGGGTTTCATTCCCTTTAATGACATGAATGGATAGTTTTAACTTGGGGTACAAACTATTCATACGAATCAAGTTATAACTATGCAAGATTTCTACTGTAAATTTTGTAGTCAAAAGTTGACTCATTCTAAAGTAACTTCCATCTGAATGCCTTGTGACAGACAAATCTGTGGTGTATGGTTCTATGGAATGTATTTTTGTCGGGGTTTGAGAGAAAAAAAAAATACTAGTACATTCATGCTTGATTTGGCTCAAGTACACAAATTCAAGATATATCCTTCCAGCCAGTTTGGTTAAAGAGGCACTTTTTGTTTCTGCCATCCATGTCACTGCCCTTTAAGTCTGGACAATGCTTTTGCAATGCATGAAGAAATAATTACAAAAGTGGTAATAAATAGAAAAGACATAGGAAATAAATGTGTGTTGCTGGAGGAGTCATGATATATTATAAAAAATGTTCTATTAGCCCCCTACCCTCACTCCCATCCCTCCCCAGGATGAACAATATTTCAAATGAATAATCCTTACAGATATACATAGCACCACTATACCAGTACTAAAGACACAACATTGTGGAAGCCCCATTTAAAAAAAAATTGACAAACTTTGCTATCCGACATGTCTGACAGTGTTTGAATGGACAAATAAACACCCTAGCTGGAACACAAATCTTCAGACAGTTATACTGTCATTTGTAAACTACATGTATGTACAGATGAAAAATGGCACATGAATTTACTGTCAGCTGAAAAAAAATTCTGCACACAGCAGTCTGTGGGATGAATTGGAACAGTCGCTCAATGATTTTCACTTTTTAAAAGCACCGAATGATCAGGTTGAACTGCAATTATTTCAGGGCTTCATTTTTAAGACCTACATGTAGATACTGGTAGCATGGGAATCATGTGGCTCAGATTTGTTAAATTGAAACATTGTTATACAATGCCTTTAACATAGAACTTGTTATGGTTTAATATCCAATATCCATATATTTCTGCCTGTTCTCTTCCCCACTCCCCCTGATATGGGAACATCTTTGTACACCCCTCGACACTATATCCCAGCTTTACTTGTACAAATGTCCTCAAGAACGCTGATAACATTACATCTGAAAGAGGACCTATCACTTCCTGGCGATATCTAATGTATTGCATTAGTCACGTCACATACATACACCCCTAATAAACGAGGCTTATCGTATGTCACATTTGGCCCTATTAATGCCTGGATATACGATTACCTCGCAATTAGCGATCACCCTGTAAGTACAGCGATGTCTCAACGCAGAGCCGACCGGAGAGGCACACACTCTCGGGCCAAATCCCTCGATGTGAACTCATATTGCATTACTCAACTTTCTGAAACAAATCCTTCAGAATCTATAATTATGATATCATGTAGATTCAAGCAGCGCAATCTAGTGAGGAATTGATGCTTCAAGAAACACGAACCGAAAATATTGTGCTATTGCCATCCACTAAGTTTTAAAATCATACTACTCTCAAAATATGAGTGTATTTCTATCGAGAAGACTTACAATCACTACGACAAAGACTTAATTAATGGATCTTGGGTACGATACAAGTCACTGAAAGTGGACTTCACTGAACACATGTCACGAGATATATTTTATTCTATTTCAGTCTCAAGAGCTAATTCTCTAAATTATAATAATAAAACAACAACAGAGCTTCTCAATTTCTCTTCACTTTGTATAAAAGCAAAGAAAGAAAGAAAGAGAAACACACAAAATAATGTGCTTCATTTCAAAACACTTGGAATAGACGAGTTCACTTATTATTTAAATTACCAGATTTTCATTCCTGGGGACCTACACATAGTAACCTAATTATACATGTAACTGTAATTAAAAAGTTCTGCAGAAATCTTTAAAAGATTAATTGCACCAATAAATGACCAAATAAATGATCTAGATAAGTTTAAGGCTTCTCTTAAGAAACATTTACTTTATACTTAAGGTGTACAGATGAACTCAGTGCCCAAATGAAGCTATTCTTGTATTTTCTTGTAATTGTATTTCTCTTACGTGTGTCTTGTTTTGTTTCCATCATAAGCGCATACGGACATGCTGTTTTGCTACGTGTAATGTGCTATAAAAAACTGATTATTATTATTAATAGCCAAGTTCACCAACAAACTTCTATCGATAATTTCAGTTTGAAATACACACAAAAAAGATAAGCTCAACAATTAAGTTAACTAAACCATACCACTTTTTTCCATAAATAGTAAATTGCTCCCCCCAAAAAAGAACATTTATATGCTTTATGTACACTGCAATAATGTGCTGCTTTACGATAAAGGAAACTACACAAACTGGATCAGAACTCGCCCCCATGCGAACACCATACCATGTGACAGTCCTTGTCCGTGGTGTGGATATCAACGCAGATCTTGACATCGTGCAGACGATCTGGCCTTCGTAGACACCAATATGCTTCCTTCCTCGACATGAGGAAACAAGGCGCATTTAGAAATGTCAGGTTGAACCGGCATCCAGAGGAGACTGCATCGGCTGTGGTAATCAGGCCAATTTCTGGTACGTGGCCTCGGTCTCGGACCGAGTCACATGTACAAATCCTGTGGAAAGGTTGTGTTTTGGGGCGGCCTTGGTCTTGGAACCTGTGGGTCTCAGATTCAACGTGATCCCAAAGAGACTGCAGTGGCTGTGATAATTAGTCCAGTTAGCAGTGTTGTATCCGAGGCCGGCCTTGGGGCCAATTCCTAGAGGCCTCGGTCTCAGTCTCAGTCCAAGTCACATGTACAAACCCTGTGACAGGTTGTGTTTTGGGGCGGCCGATAGGTCTCGGAACCTACGGTCTCGGATACAACATGATCCCAGGGAGACTGCAGCAGCTGTGGTAATCAGACCAATTACGGTGCAGTGTTGTATCTGAGGCTGGACGTCCTCTCAAGGCCAATATCTGGTGGCCTCAGTCTCGGTCTAGGTCCGAGTCACATGTACATGCAAACCCTGTGGAAAGGTTGTGTTTTGTGGCATCCTAGGTCTCTGAGCTTGTGGTCTCATACACAATGATCCAGAGGAGACTGCAGCAGCTGTGGTAATCAGACCAATTACGGTGCAGTGTTGTATCTGAGGCCGGACGTCCTCTCGAGGCCAATTTCTGGTGGCCTCCGTCTCGGTCTAGGTCCGAGTCGGATGTACAAGCCCTGTGGAAATTAGGTTGGGTTTTGGGTCGCCTATAGGTGTCTGAGCCCTGTGGTCTCGGATACTACACAATGCCAAGGCACTGTCAGCAGCTGTGATAATCAGGTCAATTACAGAGTAATCAGGACCACAGGTTCCGATCCGATCCGACCGAGGCCACCTCAAAACACAACTTTTCCATAGAGTTTATACAGATGACTTGGACCGAGACCGAGACCAATTTCTGGTGGTCTCGCATACAACACTGCAAAATATCATGTTTATAGCCAAACTCACTTTATTAGGACATGGATTAATTAGTGGTAATCTGAGTCATAATGTGCCAATCCCTGTGGTTTTTAGGGTGTGGGAGGGGGGTCTACACGTGTTTAACTGCAAAACTCGCTGCTCATTCCTGTATGCCTTTTCACCACTTTAGAGGACATATCAAGCAGAGTCTATGTGTATTGTAGTATATTAGAATATAACCCAAAATGGTATGTGATAGCTAGTGCAGATATTGCTTTGTAAATTAACCTATTGGAGATGATTTGATTTAGATGTAACACTCATTCTCCATAGACCCAGCTTCGTCCTTCGAGATATCTCATACCTAGTCTCCAATGGGTATAATTAAGTCACAGGTCCAAGAAGCATTATGCCACTCGATGTAAATTCAACATCTTTAACTCATACGAGACTGTACTCTGCTTAAGTTGCGTTCACAAAGGCAGTTATTACCGGGCATATCTTTGTTGGGTATAAGTCCGATGTAATAAAAAAAATTCCATTGATACACCAACGCGTCCACACGTGTCGGTATTAACACTTATACCCGACAAAACTTATGCCCGACACGTCTTTATCGGTAATAGCAGACAGGAAATGACGTAGTCAAGGTGCTATCGAGTCGTAACCTCTGACCCAAATTGCCTGAAATGTGAATTGGTAAACAATGAAGTTGTCTTGGCAAAGAGTAATTGCCCTTTCAAGGTCGGAGTTATGTCCGACAACAGTCCACACGTATTTTGTTATCACCGGGTATAACTTATTACCGGACTTATATCTGGTCTTCTTCGGATATAAATCGTCGGGTATAAGTCGCGCTATATCCGATAGAGTTATGCCCGACAATCGTTCACACAGCAACTTTATATCCGACGCTATTACCGACATAAGTTATGCCCGGTCACAAGCAACTTATGTCCGATCGTGTGGACATGGCTTTAGACTGGGCTAAATGGGATATCCATGTTTATAAGGTGGCAAAATCAAGTCACCTTCAGTGGAGTATCACTATCAGTCAAGTTATATTTGGCTCCACAACATATCAGCTCCCCGGCAGGATTTTGCCCATATACTCCGAGGTCCGAGGCTGTCTAATGTGGACATCCCAAGCTCCAACAATGTGCCAATTTGCACTTTGGTGATGTGCCTTTTATATTTGGATTCCCTGACACTTCCCATAATGCCCCTGAGGCAAAGACGCCCCCCAGTGTATCCTCAGGACGTCCGTTTTCCTACCTCTAATCTGACACTGACAGACTGGGCCCAGTCTTGTAAGACAAACAAGCCGTACATCCCCGTCAACATGTTGTATAAAGCTGGGATTTTCATTTTTCACCACGCTGTGAAAGAGATCTCAATCTAATGTAGAAGAGCTTGCTTGACCCATGTTGACAAAATGGGTCAAAATCACGATATTTCAGTACTCTGATCTCAAGATCAAGCTCCTGTAATCTATCAGCTGATTGAGCTAGGCCCCTAGATGAGTTTGATCAGTATATGCATCAGGCATGCATGACCTTTGGAAGGGTGATTGATGCTGATTGAAGGAAAGTTTACTTATTTATTTATTTATTTATTTATTTATTTATCTATTTATCTAAAATCATTTATTAACTTTTTTATTTAGTTACTTATCTATTCATCTATTTACTTACCTATCTATTTACTTATTAATTTATTTACTAACTTACTTACTTACTTACTTACTTACTTGCTTACTTACTTACTTACTTACTTATTTAATATTTACTGGAGTTGCTTAAACCTACTGACAGACTGGGTCGAGGCTTATTAGACAAACAAGCCGTACATCCTCGTCCACAAGTTGTATAACGCTGGGATTTTCATTTTTCACCACACTGCACATGAGATCTCAATCTGATGCAGATGAGCTTGACCCATGCTGCCAAAATGGGTCAAAATCACGATATTTCAGTACTCTGATCTCGAGATCAAGTTCTTGAAATCTACCCGCTGATTGAGCCAGGCCCCTAGATGACTTTGATCAATCTTCATCAGGCATGTATGACCTTTGAAAGGGTGATTGAAGCTGAAGGAAGGAAAGTAATGTTTATTTATTTATTTATTTATTTATTCATGTATTCATTTATTTATTTTATTTATTATATGATTATTTATTGATTATTTATTCATCTATTTATTTATATATTCATTTATTTATTCATCTATTTACTTATTTATTTACTTATTTATTTATTTGTTGCTTAAGTATTTATCTATCTATTTACTTATCTATTTATTGACTTATTTATTCATTTATTTATCTATGTATTTATTCATTTATTCAATATTTATTGGGGATGCTTTAACCCACTTATTTCATAATAAAACTCCATAGAGTTTGAATGTAATATTCTCTGTACAAGGAATGATCTGATCACAGACCTGATCAACTGCAGCAGTAAGTGAAATATCAACCCATTTGTTTGTTGTTCCTGTGTTATAATATGAAATAAAATGATTCATTTTTTTATGTCAGTTGTGCTACGAAGTAATGAAAACAAGATTATAACTGAAGAAAGTATTTTTCTACTCAATTCCAAATTGACTTTCTTTTGCCAAAGATAGAATTATTAACCTGTTGCTTGTGGGAAATAAATGCGTCATAAGCTATGTGAAATATGGGATCTCATAAGCAGCAGGTTAAAATGCAAAATCTAACCTTATCATATGGGAGCACAAAGTGTACAAACAAACGAGCACCATCATTACATTTTTGTTTCCATTGTGCTGCCGAGCAAAGAGATTTATTTAGCTTTCTAATCCTATAAAAACTAGACATAGCTCATCTATAGCAACAAGTGCTCAAACAAAATGTCTGAGCTTTGATGGAGTGAAGCAGTTGGTATCAAATGCATTACAAAGATAGAGTTTAAATAAGATTTATGCATCTGTATTTAATTTAAAAATTATATCTTTCAACAGGGATTTCGTTCAAATTCTTTTTGTATGCCACAATAATTTATGCAGACTGGGATGTAACCACCATTTCTTGCAATCTCTTTGAATTCAACCGGCCAGAAATCAAACTAAAATTTTCTTGCCTTGTCACTTGTGGCAAAAACAATTTCCACCCTGGTGTATAGATAAACCTCCTTTGTGAATATTTCATCAACAAAATATAAAACACTGAATTTAACCATAAGTTATGATTTTGAAAGTCAAAGAGCTGAAGGACATTTACAAGAACTAGGTCATATCATAACACTTCTAGCAAGTCAATCGTCTCTGCACCGAATCCTAAAACACCACCTGTTTAAACACATTTTTGGAGCATATATTGATATTTGCTTTAATTTGTTTCTTTGTTGTCATTGTCAAGTAGAGCACTTCAAAAAACAACACGAGTGAAAATAATTCTACAGTTTAATTCAAAATCCCACTTAAAGATTGTGTCAGGGATGTGCAAGTCCATTACTTCCCTTCATTATCAATACCAAACGGTAGCTTAGTACTTACAAATGGTGTGTTGAAAGTTTGACATCCATACGTCATGAATTTGTTGTTTTATGAGAAAAACTAATAACGACATGTTACCAGAATGTTGTTCTTTCCGTGAGTTTCAATTTTGCTCAAACTGCGAATCGCGGTTTTTGTGTAATGTCGCAAGACCAGCGTAGCGCTCTGATTGGCTAAATGGCTAACCTCCGCACGACCGTTGGCTAACGGCTGATCGGACAATTTTGGAACGGCACGTGCACGTTTGACGTCGCGGATTTTTTGAATTTGCTGTCCAGCACTTTGAAAAAGGATGAAGTTTAACCGTCCAGATTTTCACCAAAACTCAATATTTTACCCCAAGTCTCTATGAGAGGTGTTTATTTATATTAATCTTCACATTGGATATGATTTCGGCTGATTTCATTCATTTAGATGTTTTTTGACGTGCAAATGAATGACACAATTTTAACTCTTAACATACCAAAGTCGCAAATATGCACCACACAATACATACAATGATCATAGAGGTGTAATTTCCGTGGCATGTTAAGAGTTAAACAAGGACTTCAATCATCTTGCCGGGTTTTCATGACTCATCCTCGACTCATCCTCGTACTATAGAAGATAAAGGCAGTACTTCACCTCTATACATCACCACAAGCGAGTCAATTGTCATTTGAAGGTCTTACTCATCAAAATTGAGAAAAAAAATGCCCAGTTTTAATGTCAAGCACTATATGAACGAAATATAAAAGTGCAATTTCATCTTAAACCAAACTAAAAAGTCTGTACTGACGTATCACAAATTTTGAAGAGTGTATGAAATGGAAATGAGAAATCCCTCACAATATATTTTATTTCTCAATACCTATAAGCATTGGTTAAAATGGAAACCCCACTAAAAAGTTGTCAAACTTTGATGTCTAACCTACAGTACAAATAAATGATACAGAGCACAAAATTTAGACAGTTATGCTGTTGCTAGTAAAATTTCTACAGATAAATATTACCACATAAATTAAAGATTGTGTCATTCATTTGCATGTCAAAAAACACCTAAATGAATGAAATCAGCTGAAATCATATCCAATGTGAAGATTAATATAAATAAACACCTCTCATAGAGACTTGGGGTAAAATATTGAGTTTTGGTGGAAATCTGGACGGTTAAACTTCATCCTTTTTTCAAATTACTCAGAAGCAATTTCAAAAAATCCGTGACGTCAAACGTGCACGTGCCGATCCAAAATTGTCCAATCAGCCGTTAGCCAAAGGTCGTGCGGAGGTTAGCTGTTTAACCAATCAGTGCGCTCCGCTGGTCTTGCGACGATACACATAACCGCGATTCGCAGTTTGAGCAAAATTGAAACTCACGGAAAGAACAACATTCTGGTAACATGTCGTTATTAGTTTTTCTCATAAAACAACAAATTCAAGACGTATGGATCTCAAACTTTCAACACACCATTTGTAAGTACTAAACTACCTTTTGGTATTGATAATGAAGGGAAGTAATGGACTTGCACATCCCTGACACAATCTTTAATGTCCTGGGGACAAAACTTCTAGAATAAAGCAGTCTAATGGAGAAAACAGGAATGGTCACTCATTGATTTTCACATCTTAAAAACACCCAATTATTTTGACCGAAAATTTTGTCAGGGTTTCATTTCACACATTATCAGAGACACTGGTAGCATAATGGATCATGTACTTCAGATTTAAAAAAAAAAATTCTTTAGAAATGGAAATATTGTTAAACAAATGCCTTTAATAAAAAAAACCTCATATATCATCCCCATAACTTTTGTTCTAATGGGAACCACCCTAGCAGATGAAAACAACTATGTCACCTGTCTGTACCTTTTGACCCCTATACTGACATTTCCTATTGTATTGCAAAATCATGAAACATGCAGGATCCCTCCTCATATATCATATACCCTACTTTCAAGGCTATAAAGTAGAGAATCAAAGAAGTTGTAGAAGTTACAACTGAGTTTTTGAAGACAAACCACTTGTGTCAAGACTTCAAGACAACTTGCCAAAATGGTAATCTTGACCTTGACCATGAACCCCCATGAACATGAATTCCTTGCTTAGTTTGTTAGGTTGTGAGTTTCTTAACCCATTGTCTCCGAGATTCTGAAAATCCCATAGAGTTAACACAGGGCACATCCGGTTCCTGTAGCCAATGGGTGAATTGAGAAGCTGATACTTTTGCATTACAAACTAGAAGTTAAAATTAAGGTATAAAACAAAATGCAGTTATTGTTACTTCTGATGTTACAATTTGCATTCTGAGAGAGTTAAAAAAAATATAACCCTTGAAAGATGTTTTACTCTCCGTCCACTGTTATTCAAAACATTTTACATGAATGTTATAACAACAAATTTGTGCAGTATCATGGCAGACTGTATGACAAATTTGAAGCTAACATTGCCCAATCAATATATGACACAACTTCTATTTACAAACAAATTTAGCAACATGAATAATATATCATCACAGGGATTTATTTTTGTCAGTACCTTGATGAGGTAAAAACCTTCAAATATGATATTCTATCACATTTGACAGACACCTATCAGTGTATATCAGCACATGCAGGTACAGCTATGAAACATAGAGTCTACCTTCTCTATAATTATGTTTTGACTTGGCTCAGGATAGTCTAAAATCCAAAGACTACTCTTTCTGTTTATCTTAATCCAATTACTCCCAATTTTATCCTTTTATCCAATTACCCCTAATCTTTATCCCTTGTCCAATAACTCCTAATCTATATCCCTTGTCCAATTACCCTAATCTTTATCCTTTTATCCAATTATCCCTAATCTTTATCCCTTCATCCAATTACCCACAATCTTTATCCCTTTAGCCAATTCCAGTGCCCAAATCAGATTAGAAACAAGCTGTTCTTTGCTTCTAGTCTAGGTCTCAGCTCTCCTCAAGTATAAAGGTCCATTCAACTTTTTTAGAAGTTAACCATACCGTACTGAACCACGCCAGCCCAATGCGTACCGTACCAGGGGGGGTTCATTTCTGAGCATTCAGGCACTTGCTGTATATGGCAGGAATAAGATACCAATTTGGTAAGCTCAAGTCTCAGGAACCCATCAAAGTATGGTACAGTTCAGTTTTTACAGATTGTGTCAGGGATTTGCAAGTCCATTACTTCCCTTCCCTATCAATACCAAACGGTAGTTTAATACTTACAAATGGTGTGTTGAAAGTTTGAGATCCATACGTCATGAATTTTTGTTTTATGAGAAAAACTAGTAACGACATGTTACGAGAATGTTGTTCTTTTTATGAGTTTAAATTTTGCTCAAATTGCGAATCACGGTTATGTGTACCGTCGCAAGACCAGCAGAGCACACTGATTGGTTAAATGGCTAAACTCCACACGACCTTCGGCTAACGGCTGATCGGACAATTTTGGAACGGCCCGGGGCGTGCACGTCAACGTCACTGTAAATTTTGAAGTTTAATTGTCCAGATTTTCACCAAAACTATGTATTCTATCCAAAGGTTCTATGACAGGTGTTTATTTATACTAATCTTCACATTGTGAACGATTTGAGTTGTTTACCGTTTTCTGATGTGCAAATCTCTTACTCTGTCTTTAATGCTCTGGATCACATCAGGAGGTGGTCCACCATGGCACGCTTCTGGAGCGGTATGGTACAGTACAGTTTGCTTTAGAAATTTTCAAATACCTCCTCTGACACAGTTTTGTATGGCAAGGTGCACTTTAGACAAGCACCTAAATGGGCCCTATAGATGATTCTAGACTACTCAATGTATTATGGAAGAAAGAAAACAGTCTAAAAAACTCAGACTAAGGATTAGTAGGATGTGAATGTGTTACTGGACCAATCATTCAATTGACTGGAAATGACTTATGGCAGCATGTGTCACTGTCAATGATCAAGGAAAAATACTCCTAAAATTATCCCTAAATTGCTATAAAGAGATCAGTTCCATCAACAGTCATGTATCAAACTCAAGGCAGATATATGGACATTGGACAAACCTGAAATAGAATATATTTTTCATTAGTTTTGACTTCTTGGACAGTTTGCCTCCAGTTTGCATTTGGCGCCTGCCTCAGTTACGTGTAACACTTTGTAAATAATGTCTGGACTAGCGCCATTTTCATCAATTACCTCATAATTTCACCAAATAGGGGGTCCAGAAAGCAAATACATTAGGTTATTCAACTCACCGTGTAAGAATATAGCCAGCTTCGATCTAAATTTCCTGCTTCTATTTAGTTTAATATGGATTCCACAAGTCCCCAGGCATATCAGGTCAAAAGTACATTATTTTTTCGTTTCTACAATCAAAATTGACCATTTCCATCTTCTTTCCGCTACTTGTGAGAGATATCTGATCTCACTTAGCCCTTTTATAACACCCCCATTTAAACAAAGAGATTTATGTGGAACCGGCCTAATAGGTTTTTTTTTGTGGGGGGGGGGGAGGGGGATAGTAGCATAACAAAGACAAATTTAAAAGTACCATTCTTTGTTTGCAGAGGTGAAGGGAACATTTAGTTAGGGAAAAAGAGCAAATTGTAACATAAGAACCATCAATATTACAAACAGTTGTCACTGAGATATTGCAAGAAATGTGCTAGTTTTAGATATCTATGCTAGAAGTATTAGGGCAGTTGAAACAGTGTCCACAATCTTCTAGACTGTTAATGAAAGACATAAATTTTAAAGTTCTATAAATCATTCTCATTGTGAAGAAAATTGTTTCAATAACAACCTAACAATTTTCTGTGATATAATGTTGAAATACATACAATATTAATCGGCTTCTGTTTGACAGAAAAATAGCTATGCTATGTTCACCCCTAAATTGCCCTAACAACCCCCCCCCCCAAAAAAAACACAATAAATCTTAAAACCCACTTTATGTCCTCTCATATAGTGTAAGTTTATACAAGTCACAGAGAGGCTACACATACAAGGACTACAAATTGAGCATCCTGGCACAGCACATGACAGTATCAATATCGGAACAGAAACATGAATTAGATTTGACAGATTAAATGGTAGCTCAAATACAAACCCACACCTGCACTGTTGCCCTCTGCAGGGTCAAAACGTTTGACAATGACAAAGGGTTAGGGATGCCAAAACTAGCTGGCATACCCAATAGAGTTGGCCTGACAGAAACAAACAGAACTGTATTGGTATTTCAAGAAATGAGCTAAAAATGTAAATCTGTCATTGGTTTTCTCTCACCTAAAGTAGTGATGAGAGTTTACGTACAGACAGACAGATGGACAGCTTAAAGATTGTGTCAGGGATGTGCAAGTCCATTACTTCCCGTCATAATCAATACCAAACGGTAGTTTAGTACTTACAAATGGTGTGTTGAAAGTTTTTGATCCATACGTCATGAATTTGTTGTTTCGTAAGAAAAACTAATAAGGACATGTTACCAGAATGTTGTTCTTTCTGTGAGTTTAAATTTTGCTCAAATTGCGAATCACGGTTATGTGTAAAGTCGCAAGACCAGCGGACCGCACTGATTGGTTAAACGGCTAACTCGTCCGAACTTCAGCAACGCTAAACGACAATTTTGTACGGCCCTGGCACGTTGACGTCACGGATTTCTTGAAGAACGTCAAAGTTCATTTGGAAAAAAGATGAAGTTTAACCGTCCAAGATTTTCACCAAAACTCAACATTTTACCCCAAGTCTCTATGAGAGTGTGTTTAATTTATATTAATCTTCACATTGGATATGATTTCACGCTTCATTTCATTCATTTAGATGGTTTTGACGTGCAAATGATATACACAATCTTAACATAACAAATACACTATATTAGCCTCAGCTTTCATTCAGTGGCAATTTGAAAATATGTTGCAATTCTCCAAAATACTTTGTAAGAAATTTGAACACCCATATCCAATCCAAAACATTCCACTTCTGAAACTCAGAAGAATGAGAAACATGTAGATGGAATACTGTAGGGCCTATGCACCATTTATTTCACGCCCATATATTTTCGCGATTTTGCTTAAAAACGGGGAATTCGCGTGAGTATACATGTATTTTCGTAATTTTAATGTATTTGCATTCACTTTGCACAGAAATATCAGGAAGTGAAAATTTTCGTGTTCAGTAAGTCGCGAAAAGTAAAACCACCGCAAAATATTCAGCATATACAGTAAATGACTGTTGATTTTTCTAATTTTACAAGACCATTATTACTTCAACATCTTTTGACCTGTGAATATATTGGGAGTGATTTGTCTGAGTTTCTGCAAGTACACTGATCTCCATTGACAGTGATGATTTGCACATTTGAATTGGTACATACCCTAATTTTCACACTGATTTTACTGACAAAATATGATATGAAAAGAATTGCTTGTTTGCACATTAAATGTCAGGGCTGAATGCCTGAATGTTGGTATCAAAAAAGGTCACTGTGTGGGTAATAGTGATTTGGTTCAATTGCTTTGTATGTTTTATTTACTCCCTTACCTCATTTTCACACTAAAATTTACTTTAAAATTAAATAGAATTAGTTATGTCAGAGATTAATTGTCAGGGTTGAATAATCAGGCATTACAGATGATTTTCACAAAGAAATGAAAAGAAATTGAATATTTGTTTGCACATTAGATGTCAGGGTTGAATGCAATAAATGTTTCCAAAAGAGAGCAAATACAAGTTTCATGCCTGTAGTCACATTGTGGTTATACCGGGAATATTAAGAAGAAATAACCACCTTGAATTCTTTTAGAAATTAAAACAAAATTAGTTGTTTGTCCATAAATGTCAGGGCTGAATATTCAAATATCACCAAAGATATTGGCAATAAAATGAAATGAACTGGAATGTTCGTTTACACAGACGTCATGGACTGTATGCTAGAAATGTAACCAACAGACGACAAATTATACAAGCAAAGTCCAATACAAAACAACTTACTGAACTTTTCATAGAAA
>JZLH01S0197829.1:36004-47743 GCA_001188425.1 Eucidaris tribuloides
CCTGGATAACGAATGATGGGAATCAATTACAGGAACATCAGACACAACTATTACACCACTATTACCTCTGTGACTCATTAACTAACACCATAAATCGTTTATATTTTGTCGGTTGTCCGGTAGAAGGGCCCTAGCAAAGGTTCCGGGCAGAAGGGCCTTAACCTTTAATTGCCTTAACCTTTAACTTGAAGACCATTGGCTCTTTTCACAGGAAATCAAAGTAGTGTCATATTGTAAGACTGTTTTGTCAGACTGTTAAGTGCAAATATCAAATAAGGCAATATTTCTCAAATTAAAGAAATTTCCTGTTAAGGCCCTTTTGCCAGGAACATAGGCTAGGGCCTTCTGCCGGACAACCAACGATTTCTACCATTTATGTGTTGTTTCAGTTTAGAATAAAAAGTACAAGATGAGTACAAGAACTGGTCAAGGTTAACGTACTATTTCACATGTGACGTTGACAAAAGTTATGAAGATTCTAAAATATATCACTTATGTAAGTGTGTATAAAATGCAACATCATGGTGGAAAAGAATAATAAGATGTTGATGAATTGCGAGCGATCTACATGTCCTGCCAAATATGGCATGAAACTTGGAAGTTAACCAGACTGGTTTTATTTATATATTTGTCTGTTCTAAAAGGGGGAAAATTTTGGACTATTATCTCCAAACCATCGAAAAGTAGTTTTCCTGTTCAGTCTCTCTTTGTCTGAGTGTCTGTCTCAGATGTTTGTTGGCACCTATGTTTGGGATATTAGTGTCCCAATTTGGCACCAAATTCTGTTCTAAGTGCATTATCAAATTTATTATTTATCGGAAATCAAAAACCAGACACCAGCTACCTGTGTGGAAAGGTGCCAACTGTGCAACATTTACTTGTCTGTTCACATCTACCAGATCCTTGCATCCAAAGAAATGGAAGCATTGTTTCCCTTTATGAAGCAGCATGTCAAATGCTGGATTGGGACAGTTTATTTGAAGTTAATGCCATGTGAACTGAGAGGAACATGGAAGAAAAGGTGGAGAAAGAGAGAGATAAAGAAAGAAAAAGAGAAAAGAGAAGTAGAAAGAGAGAGAGAGAGAGAGCAGTAGGAGGAGGCAAGACTATGAGGGTGAGAAGCGTGAAGGAGGGGGAGGGGAGGAGAAGGAGGGAGAGCGAAGAGGAGGAGGGAGGGAAGAGAGCGATGAGGAGAGCAGAGAGAGCGGGGAGAGGAGCGGAGAGAGGAGGAAGAGAGGAAAAAGAAGAGAAGAGAAAAGAAGAAAAAGTGGAGGAGGAGGCGGAGAGGAGCGGGAAGAGGAGGAGGGGGGAGGAGGAGAGAGGAGGAGGAGAGGGGAAGAGGAGAAAGTAGAAGAAGAAGAACTAGAAGAAGAAGAAGAAGAAGAAAGAAGAAGAAGAAGAAGAAGAAGAAGAAGAAGAGAAGAAGAAGAAGAAGAAGAAGAAGAAGAAGAAAGAGAAGGAAGAAGAAGTAGAAGAAGAAGAAGAGGAGGAAAGACAGATGAGGAGATGAAAAAGGGGACGGAGCAGCAAAGAAGAAGAACAGACACAAAACAAGACTTTTTTCGGGGGGGGGGGGGGGGACAATGGGAGGCTGATAAGGAAACACAGAATGAAGACCCTTATCTCTATAAGATATCAACTCACTGTGTACAATTTTTTCACTTTTGATACTTTCTACACAGAAGCTGACAGCTAAAACATTTTCACACACTTTTCCTGAATGACAGGAACGTGCAAAAGCATGGCATAATTCACGTGGCAACTAGAGCCGAAATTAAATTATTTGATCTCCACGTCGCATCGTCGATGACACAGATAATCTGAGTCATGGATGCGTCTGTTCACATGGGGTTATTTTCTCAGCAACACATGGAGCAGCAAAATCAAGGAATTACCTCTTATGAGCCTTGGCAATAAGACGTGTGCTCAGTGCTCAAATTTGGTCATCTTCAATTGCTAGCTAAATCAACTGGAAATTCAAGGGTATATATTAGATTATGCATATAACGAACCAAGTTACTTCAGCATAAAGCGACGATATTGAATTGCTGGCTCAGTGAGACATACTTTGACATCGGTGTTGACTCATGCATGAACTTTGTGAACTAAACAAGTACACAAGACATATTATGTCGATAATCAAAACAAGAAAACAATTATTATATGTCATTGTAATTTCACATGTCTATTTTAAGAGGTGTAAAGAACTTTGGAACTGCAAGCATATAAGACATACATCAAATCAAATAAATCATAAATCATAAATCAAATGGAATATATCACTGTTGTTATTAAGATGTCAATTCCACGAGTCATACAGCTTACAAATACAAGTAAATCTATCAAGTTTAAAGAGAAATAGAAATATCGCCATATATTCAAAACATTTGTATTTTTTGGAGTAGATAGCCTGCAAATGGCACCCAAATTGAAATTCAATAAAAAAAATTACCATGCTATATCTGCTCATGATGTCATTTGACTCATTTTACAATTCCAGCTATGACGTAAATGGCCTTAGTGATCCGAGTGGAAAATAGTTTTGTAACAAATTGTTTTTGAATCCCAGCCCAGATTGATATTAATAATTATCAAATATGGGAGTGAGAAAGGATGAGGAAGGTGTAATTATAAATTATATGATATAACATGTTATAGCCTCAACAACCAATTTTGATTGACAGCTACTGACACCCAGAGGAATGTGGTTGTCTAAACCTCACATATGCAGTGCCATGATTTTGTCTTAGGGGGAGGAATATTGAGAGATGGCAATTATTATATCCCGGGCAAACTCTGTTTGGTGGGGAAAAAATATCATCTCCATCTTTTTGAATCTGAATGGATGAATAAGATGTGATATAAAAACAAGATGTATGCTGTGATACCAAGCATTCATGCATTTCGTGTACTGCTATATCAAAAAGGTTCATCGACTGTCAAGATCCAAAACTGTTTTTAATTTTTAGGTTTCAGCTAACCACTTTGTGGCATTTTGCTGTAAAAACATGGTCACTTTTGTCCAAGTATTTGATACCAAAGTTTAATTAATTCCATTGTTATCCAAACATAATGACTGGTACTAAATGGTTGTGATTGTGAAGCAAAAATATTATTTTACACTAAGTGCTTGCATGTTGGCAAGAGAAAGATTTTCATATATTGTTTTTAGTTTAACTGAAACTACCCAATTTTAGTGGTAGGCTAATTGGTTTTGTAAAATAATTGGAATGACACAGCTCTAATTTCATGGCATAACAACAGGGTATTTCAAGTCAATGTGTAAACTACGTACACATTCAGTAATCCTTAGACAACAAAGCAAGTACGAAGTCAGTACAGTGTACCAGTGAGCACGTGGTGTCCTTAAAAACCGGTATTTTGGCGTCTTCATCCCACCGACCTCGTCCACTAATACAACAAAGTGGGATCGGTTTCCCTTCGCTTGATACAATGGCTTCGGGATTCCGGATTACTAACACCGTTTCAATGTCGTTGTAATGTCCGCCAAGAATGAGGCTTTCCTCTGCCAAGGTTTCTAGGGGGGACATCCCATTGTTAGTGACATAAATAAAGATTACTTGGAACGTTACCCACTATCCTAAGCTGGTTTCAATGACAATGTCTGCATGAGGGAAGTTGTTATTATTGCGACATGAAAAGTCCATTTGACTTATCATTTTGCTAGTTGCCGCATTTCCGTCTTTTGGCACATCCTCACTTCCATGTTAATTTACCCGTGGAGGTTGTTGTTAGTGATAATCATGATAAATTATGTTTGGTTTTACGGGTTCACCTAAACTCAATGACAAATTAATCTGTGGGGCTGCAATGTAACATGGGGAATTTAACATTTATTGTGTCAATTACAACAAATTTCACTTCCCTGAATTTCTCTGGTGAGTAATTTGGTTGCGGTTTGATGCAAGGACCTATGTGGTTTCCACGACAACATTGGGAGAATGTCAGACAATAACACATAGCTTACCTGCACTGTACTGTGTCTGGAGTAATGAGGGATTTCCAACTTGTCGACTCCCAGTATGACAGACTTGTTTTGTTTTGTTATGTTGTCTTCTCTGGTTGACTTTGGTGGTTTAATAAAGATTGATAATGTTATTACAACATGTACATCCTTTGTGGTTAGTGGTATGGTTGTGTCAATAGTTAGGTTCACACGATGTTGCTAAACATTAAGTTTAATTCGAAGTTGTAAACTTTGATGATTAGCTCGTAGTTTAGCCCCGTGTAGACGGACTCGAAAGGTAGCAATCTTTAAGTTTAGTCGGAGTTTACAACTACAAGAGTTCTTGTGGTTTACACTCTATCCACAAGCCGCGGGTGGTCCCCTCTCGTAGTTTCAAGTTGTGTGGACACGAACGAATTTGAAAGTTAGCATGATCGACCCCCCTGGGGGGGCACTTAGTATAATTGTGTGATACCTATGTGCCGCGGTTGAGACCCCCATTTTCAGCCCAAATTTCTGTTCCAATGCATCACAATTTCGGAAGGCACAGAAATTTTTTGATTTTTTCAGTTCCAGAAAACCCCAAATTTGCCGTTTCGCTTCAGATTTTTTGCGCAAGCCAGACCCATTGCCCTTTCAGTACGGCGCGCCAATGGCGCGCTGGAAATTCGCCGTTTTGTAGTTCGGGAGCATAGCATTTTGAGGTTTTCTGAAGCCTTAGCGCCAGTTCTGGAGACCCCCATTTTCCGCTCAAGCCCGTTCCAGAGCCCCCGATTTTCGACTTCGGTGCGGCACATAGGTATCACATTGTAACTCGAGTGCCCCCCTGAGGATCGACCACTCCGTGAACCTCGTGTCCCTTTAGGTTTAGTGTTAGTACTGGGGTCATCGCGATACTTCCGGTTCTGAGGCTTAATCAACGAGTGGGACTCTTGCTTGAAAGTTAAATCTTAAAGATTACGTGTCGTGTGGATGCTCGTCGTAGTTAAAGGGGTATGCTCTAATCATCAATGATAAGCTATCATCATTGATTAGGCTCCGTATGAACGTACCTATTAACTGACAAACACTTTATAACTCCTAAACAAAAGCAACACTGTAACAATAATTTGTGACATCATGACGTCATACTCTTCATGTGCTTTGTTAGCCATTTGGCACCATGGCATGCTTCATTCACCAATCAGCACAGATCTCCCAAAGACAATAGTATGCATGATTGGTATTACAAAATCTGGTTTAATCTGTTCTTTAGAACAATGAACAGCCAACAAGTCATCCCCACATAGTATGCATCAGAATCACCAGATCTTATTTGGGCAATTCCATAAAATAATCAACTTTTGTACGTCCGACCCCTCATTTTTCTCCATTCTTTAGTGCATCACTTCCACAAACTGCTCAAGCCATGATAATATAAGAGCATTATAACCCTTTAAGAACAAGAAATCAAAGAAATCATTTCCGGAAGGTCCCCATATAGGGGTCGGACGTACATATTTTATGGAATTGCCCATTTGAAATTAGAACAAGAGTGTGGTTTTGAACTTAAATTTTATCAAATTCCATGGCACAGCAAAATTTGCTATCAAACACATGAAGATTTGACAAAGAAATATTGTATCAAAGTACATGTATTTCCTTTGCATGTAGACAGATTTATAAAGCCATCAAGTTCAATATTAATACTAAATACAATAAATAACAGTCAAATCTTACTCATGCCCATGTATTATAGTTGATGGCTCATGTAAACATTTTCTTAAAGTGGAATGAAACCCAGACACATTCCTGCATTCAGAGATTACAGAACAATGCAAGAAGGAAATTAGTGAAAGTTTGAACAAATTCGGTTGAACGGTTCAAGAGTTATGTTTGTTCAAAGTTTATTTGATCCTTGTTATGGAGGATTGTTAAATTGGCAACTCTACCATCTTTTTAGGTGAAAGTGTGGAGAACTCTCCATTGGTTTTGTACACAAATTTTCACTTATTCTCACTTTTTATCAAATATCTAATTTGCTCTTGCTTGTTGTGCAAGTATGTCCTAGCAAAAATGATTCTCCATGTTTTTTTTTTGAAAGAATTTAGATACTTTCTCAACTGACAATTCAGAAAACTGCAAATTATTGAACATTTGTGTACAAATCCAATGGGAAGTTCTCCACACTTTCATCTGAAAAGTGGGTAGAGTCGCCAATTTAAGGATCGTCCATAACAAGGATTAAATAAACTTTGAACAATCATAACTCTTGAACTATTCAACGAAATTTGCTCAAACTTTCACTATTTTCCATCTTGTATTGTTCTGTACTCTCTGAATTTAGTAAGATGTCTTGGTTTCATTCCCCTTTAAAGGCAAGGTTCACCCTGACGTCAAGTTGGTTTTAATAAAAGCAGAAAAATGAGAGAAACATATTAATGAAAGTTTGGCGAAAATCCATCAAAGAATGACAGAGTTATGAAGTTTCAAAGTTTTAGTTTTATGACGTCACATGCGAGCAGCTCCCTATATGTAATGTAATATAAATTGTGTAAATTGTCATTTTTATTTTTTAATGGTTCATGATAATTGAATGGGGTTTTTTTCAGAGAAGCTTGTATGAAATAATGTTTCTGATAATAAATTTAAAGCACAGGTAAAATCATCTTCAAATTTCTTAGAAAATGGCACTTTATGGAATTTATATCACATTACATATGGAAAGCTGCTCGCATGTGACGTCACAAATTGAAAACTTTGAAACTTCATAACTCTGTTATTCTTTGGTGGATTTTCGTCAAACCTTCGTTAATATACTTCTCTCATTGTTCTGCTGTTATTAAAATCAACTTGTCGAGAGGGTGAACCTTGCCTTTAACCCACTGGAGACAAAAAACAAGATATCACAGGCGATGGAGCAGGACTAAGAAGACTGTGTGTTACCGTGAAATCAAATTGTCTCCAATGGGTTAATTATACTTTCTAGATTTTCTTAACTGTCTCAATCCCAAGAAAACATGCATTCTATCAAATTAGACTAGTAACAGATATTTGTAACTTATCCAATATTTTGATAATTTTTTTAATTTGATGATATTATTTTAACTGACAATATTTGTGCGAGAATCCCTAATTCTAGTTGCAAAAGGATTTTCACATGATAAGCCTTTTCAGGATTATGTACCAGAACGCTAATTTTTGTCAACTAACCACATCCCACAATTTCCCGTCTCGTCTAACCCAACCAACAACTTAATCTCAAATACCGTAGCTTCCCCTAAATCACAAATCCAGCATCCCAGCCAAAAAAAATACCCCAATAAACTGAAAATATTTCAATTTTCTAGTCTGGAAGTGTCTTATCTTCCGATTTTGGCACAAGGAAAGCAGATTTAAATCCAATATAATGCATGGAAAAACTTCCTGCTTGTACATGTAGGCAGTGAATGCCTGCTAGCCTTGCAAATGCGTATTTTTTACTTTGTAAATATTACATGGGTAACACTAACAGAAATGGTTTCCACTCAGTAAAGGCAAAGATAGTATTTTCACATTGTGAAGCTCCAATTAAAAACATGTCAAATTGTGACATGATTTCCAACTTAATAGTACTGACAGGGCTCAAAATATATATTTTTTTTCATGGGGGCTCTTTTGGCTAAATTTGGCTACAATTTACTTTGTGTCTATGGGAATTTTCGGGGGCTCTTTTGACATTTTCGAGCGCTCTTTTTGGAATTACGGGGGCAAATCGCCCTGAGCCCCCGTGTATTTTGAGCGCTGGACTACTCCAAATCAATTGACAAATGAACACCCTCAAGTGCAAAACTTTGGAAAGTTATGATAGCAGTGGCAAAGTATGTATGAATAAACATTTAAAAAAAAAGAATTACCAATGTATGGGGGGGGGTGGAGAAGAGAATGACAAAACTGGGTACTCATCAATTTTCAGTTTTTAAAAAATAAATGATCATTTTGAAGTACTTTTTTGTACAATATTTTCATTTTTCAGGGCCCCAGTTTTAGACCTAATCTGAGACACTAATAGCATGATGTACAGTTGCGAACTCAGATTATCAAAACTGGAAAAACTGATGCATTTAAAGTTACAGGAACCAAGTTGAAGGAAAAGCGAATATAGGTAGCGCCCTTTGTATTAAACTCTAATGACAAAAACGACGTTCACATCAATGCAAATTTTCTTAAAGGCAGTGGATCTCATTTGGAAACATCCCAGCAGACCAGCAAAAGATAACCCATGCCCTTAGGCTATTGATGAAGGGCATGTCTGTGAAATCTGGAGGAGAGTAATTGCTTAGAATTTGAAAAATGAGAAAAAATTCAAATCAGAGTCTAACGGTCACTATAATTCCACTAAAACTGAGTTTCTAGCTCCTATATTTTGCTAAAGGTTCCCAGATGGCATTTTCTTCTCAATGCCATTGTATTTACACAATGTTAATTTTCAGGCACGCAAAAGAGATCCACTGGCTTTAATATTTGTTTGTAATGTTATTATACCACTATTTCAAATCCATTATGTTGGGCAAAATTCTTTCTTCATTCTTTCTCCTGTATCAATGTGGGTGGTTTTTGCCCTATGCAATACCAAAATTTCAGACAGAATATCTTACCTGCAGGCATACATGCCTCATATTTGCTCCTCCTTTTTCCAAATAATAGATTTTTCCCCCATTTTGCACAAAAAATACAAATCTTTCTTTAAGATGAAAATAATACGCAGTGACAGGCACGACTGCTTGTTTTTCTAACAATCTTACAGCCATAAAGCTGCATTTAACAAGATGTCTGCCCATGGGCAGATCACGGGAACATTAGGATTAAACCTTTTACTGGCATGTTGACATACCTGGGAAAAGTTTGGTGGGATATTTAAAGGTTTTGAACCTCAATCTGCAATCAAAATAAAGCCAACTGTTTGGATTTTTATTTTCGTGCTGAATTCTAACTAGGGCATAATTCTGTACAAAACCAGTTAGTGAATTACTACACACCTATAAATCCACTTTCTCTTGGGGCAATATATTTCTAGATCATATGATACTTGCTCCATTTAAAACTGCTCCACTGACAATCACCAATGCTAACTCCAACCGTAACCCTATCCTTCATCCTAACCCTAACATTATACACATGAACCCCAAATCAAATCATAATGTTAAAGCCCAAGTTATAGTTTTGGTAAATGTTTTAAAAAAATAAATTTTTTGCAATTATGTTTTTTAGTTAGACCTATATGATCCATCAATGCCCTGATAATTGCTCACTCTGAAACACATTTTTGAGAAATTACTCAAAGTGTAAAATGTTGGGGGGGGGGAGGATTTTCCCATAGGTAATATTCATATACAGTTCTATAATTTATACATCACAACTTGTCACTATAAACAGTGAGGACTTGGTTAGTGACATGATTGGGAACACTTGAAACTACCTCAAGAACCAAATGAGTTGAAATATATACCAACTATACACTAGCTAGAGTGGATCTCACAGCTGGAAGGATTTGTCTCTAATTTGTTTACTTAAGGAGAATCAAGTATGAACATTAATTCTATCAGGGCACGATAAAAATAGGACCCATAGAGAGCCACACAGCAGGTTTGCCTGCCGCGAGGGATATTGACAGTAGTTATTTTAGAATGAGTCAACGTTTGACTACAAGATTTTCACAGGAGAATCCTTGCATAGTTGATTCCAGAGTAGTTTCAGCCCAAAATGAGGACTACCCCCAATCATGTCATTTGCTTTTAACCCGTTGGAGACGATTTGTTTTTGCTTTAACACGCATTTCCCATAGACCTCATGACGAGATCTCTCGTCACTCGTCTCAACGGGTTAAGAGAGACATAATTAGCAATCACTACCCAGTGGTGGTGCGCACAGCAAATCCTACTTTCACTAACTGTATATTTCTTACGCATATCTTACATCACCAATACATCCAAAATACTATGTTGTCATGTAACTGTCTTTCACCTTTTGGATTAATCTGGGTGCCCAAAAGAGGGTGTTCCACAGTGGTTTCTAGCATTAGTGGGTTCCGCCACTGGGGAAGGAACAGTCACCCGTAAATGTATTCAAAATACTTGTAAACGAGCATATCACCTCACTCAATAACATACATCTGTTTTAACCACAAGCTTCCAAGTGTTTATGTGGATATATTTCACAAAATCATTACATAGCATCCATATGACTAACATGTAGGCCTATAGTGAGTAATAAACAAAAGGTCTTGACACCATATGCTCAAATTGCTAGAGGGTGGTGTCATTTAAAAATGGTACCACAAAACACCTGTACAACAGTCAAGTCTCATTAATGTAATGCAGCTCAGAGTCTTTTATCATAATACTCAATTGCAAGGGGGAGGGGGGGGGATGAGCCAACCCCTCCATTTTGTCTGCATAAAAAGAAGTGTCTCTCCTGCCCCTCCCAGGAAAAATAATTGCACTTTTGTGTTTTCAACTCAAAAACCTTGTATGGACCTACCCAACTTTGATCCCTCCCCCCTCCCTTGCTTGGAAATTCCTGGTTCTGCCACTGGTACTAACACTATATGAAGTGATTTGAACATTGCGATGTCATCAAAACGAAACACTGTAGCAAAGTGAGGGAAAACTCTCCTAAATCCAACTTGCAAATTGAAGGATCAAAATTGTACCATCAATGGATTTATCAAAGTTTTACCTGCTAGATGCCAAAAAAAATCACCTGTCCTCAGTGAAACATTCAAAGGATATGAGAATATGAGAATATGGTCGTTGGGATATTTCTGTCTGGGTGCAGGTAAGCCAAGGTCACAGAACCAGGGGCTTGGAGCGATAACGAGAAGGTAGGAGGGCTGGAACAGAGGTTACTTGAAGTCAGCTGTAGGGCTCTGTGACCTTCTATTGACTCGCAAAAAAATGCATGACTGATGTCTAGATGTTTTATCGCAGAACATGAGGTGTATACATACAGTAAAGGTTGTTCTAGAATAACTGCTGGGTATGCAATTTTCATACAGACTTTCTTTCTGCTTCAAAAGATTCCAGGATTCCAGGCTCTTCAAAGACAAAGTAAGATGAGGTTAGATGTAGGCCTAAATTTCTGCAAAATTTGTAACCTTACAGGTTTATTCTCTGAGTAATTCAGTTCTAATCAAAAATCAACCTAAAATTTTAAGTTTTCATTGCTGGAAAAATGGACAAACAAAAGACAGACACACAAACAAATGAAACACAAACTCTGCATCAGAGAATATATCACTATGAGGTACCGGTACTTGTAATGTTCTTCTACAATGAATAAACGTTAATCAGATGTCGAAAAATAAGCTTCTTCTTTATGTATATATTCACAAATAGTAACAAAATCTTGATTAAAATGTTGTAAGTACTTACACGAGGAAAAATGCAGCCTTGATAGACAGAGCCATGTTGATTCTGATGACTGAAGTTGAAAACTGTTTTGTTGAAAAACAAGATGCTTTACTTCAATCCAAAGTCTGCTATATCTTGGTCTTTTCCAAATGTGTGTGACCTGCTGAGCAAAGAGAACACAATAAATTAATAAACTGATTAATGTGAGAACAGAGGCAAACGATCATTAATTTACTGTGGACACTTAAAAATAACAGCCAATACAACAGTGTTTTTTCCCTTTTGATGGTAATGCAGTAGTTTAAAAATGCTGTTATGAACGTGACACAATTTACTTACACTGTTGACATTGTTTTTGCAGTTGTCATTATCATACATGTAACTGTTACATTACAGTAAGTA
>JZLH01S0197851.1:8539-21329 GCA_001188425.1 Eucidaris tribuloides
AATTAAATTCCATGTTGATAGGGTAATTCTGAAACTATTCTACAAATCCGTAATTGAAAGTGTCATGCTCATGTTTGTTTCAGTTGAAAACAGGTTGGGGAAACTATGAGGACAAAGACTTGTCATTTTTTTCCATGTTCTTATTAACGTAACTAACCATAATAAAGTTCCTGTTATTACCCACGAAACATGTCTCATGATTTTGCTTGATGTTGTGAAGTAGGTGCCAGTCTAGAAAACTGACAGTACCAAAACAGAAAAATAATATCAAAGCTTATTCATGTAAGAGCCAAATGTTGATTAAAGTTTGTCATAAAGTGTAAGCTAACTAATCACGGAATTGGCATCCGATCTAAATCAAGTGCGTAGGTTGGTTTTGGTATGGGGAGTGCACATCGGGGGGGGGGTGGAACTAAAATAGCATGGGGACGCACATCTTGGGGAGGCGGAACTAAAGTTTAGAAATCAGCTGTTGAAAGTAGAAAAACAGATGCAAAGTTTGCTTGCTTGCGGAACACCTCTGCCTCAGTGGGTAGGGGGGGGTGTACAGTGCACCCCACCCTATGCCCTTTGCAAAGGAACTATACCATTAACCAAACTTTTAAATTTACTTATTTCATGAGTTTTAAACTCCATTGTAAAATGATTCATCTGAAATTACCAAAATAAATAAATAAATAAATAAATAAATAAATAAATAAATAAATAAATAAATAAATAAATAAATGAATAAAGAAAGAAAGAAAGAAAGAAAGAAAGAAAGAAAGAAAGAAAGAAAGAAAGAAAGAAAGAAAGAAAGAAATGAATCTCTTCCATTAAAGGGTCCTGCATTTTTATTTTTTCACTTATTTTGACATGAAGGATAAGCTTTGTTTTCTGTTACCAATGCTCTACATTTTGTTGAAATAATTAATGCTACATTTTCATTGTTAATTTTATCATCACAATTAAAAAACTAAACAAACAAATTAAATAAAATAAGAAAGCAATTATCTATTGACCATTTTGAGTAATTGTGAATGTATTCATGTTCATCATTCCTGGCGTGTAGCGAAGACGGATTAAGCACAATGCATTACGGGGGACCACTTTTGTTCTTCAACAAATACCTGGCCCCGTATAATTCATTGTTTAATCCGGGTCATTACGCCAGTGTTTATCGTGATTATTATACCTTGTTAAAGTTATATTTCATTGTATTGTCGATTGAAATTATGATGTCTCGCTTAACCTTGTGTCATTTTAATATACTGATTTATTTACGTTTGGAAATATATTATGGGCAATTCCGTGATTAGTTACGTTACACTTTATGACAAACTTTAATCAACATTTGGCTCTTACATGAATAAGCTTTGATATTATTTTTTCTGTTTTGGTACTGTCAGTTTTCTAGACTGGCACCTACTTCACAACATCAAGCAAAATCATGAGACATGTTTCAGTGGGTAATAACAGGAACTTTAATTATGGTTAGTTACGTTACATAAAGAGGACATGGAAAAAAATGACAAGTCTTTGTCCTCATAGTTTCCCCAACCTGTTTTCAACTGAAACAAACATGAGCATGACACTTTCAATTACGGATTTGTAGAATAGTTTCAGAATTACCCTATCAACATGGAATGAATTCATTTTCCTAAGAAAGTACATCCGTTGCTGTGCCCTTGTATAGAGAGATTGACATTGGTCTTTCCACGATAGCTCTTGGTCAATGACTGTGCCTAGGTACTTAAAACTGTTAACTGTCTCTATAACTTCTCCTTTTAGATTGATTGGGTTTACATGAACTTTGTTTACACGAAAATCGACAGTCATCTCTTTCGTTTTGGCTGTGTTTAATTCTAGGAAATTATCGTGACACCATTGCTCAAACACAGATAGCTCCTCCCGATATCTGCGTTCATCGTTACCACGAATCGTACCAATAATAGCCGTGTCGTCAGCATATTTAACAAAGGTGACATTTTCATGACATTTTCATTTAGATGAAATACAGTCATTTGTGTATATGATGAACAATTGGGCTGACAACACGCTACCCTGGGGCGACCCAGTGTTAGAAGTTACATAATTGGAGAAGACATCCTGTAATTTCACTCTTTGAATTCTACCTGTCAGAAAATCATGAAGCCAAAGAATTAAGGAGGGTTTAACATTCAAAGCGATAAGCTTATTCATCAGGAGGTGGGGTTGAATTGTGTTAAAAGCCGATGAGAAATCGACGAACGTAGTACCTAAAACCCTTTTGCGTTATATCCATACATTATCGCAGCCAGTGGAGTGCCACGCCCATGAGTTCTTGTAGCCAAACATGATGATAATATTATCACGTCATTTTTTCCTGAAGACGACGTGGTTATAATAATAACGTCTTACTTGCCCATGCAGGTTAGCCTCTTCAGTAACATTATAATGTTCCGAGAGGGCACTGTCATTATTATCACCTCAGTTTCCCCCAGGTTCCTATATTTCACTCCTAGGTGTGGGGAGGCAATGTGGATAAATCGCCTTGCTGAAGGACGAGAGGCGCTTGATGGGAAGCGAACCCAGCGTATCACGTCGTGTAAAGAGCACAAAACCACCCACTACACCACTATTCCACTATACCTTCACACTAACTTCTATTTATGCTGGTGGATGTCTGCAGGGTGCAGGTACTTAAGGTCGGAGAGTGGGGTGACCGTCAAGGTCACTCAAGAACCACATCGGATTTCGATCAAACTTGAATGATGTGTGAGGTATGATAACGTGATGTGCCAACAAGAATTTGGAGTTCAAATCTTAAAGGTCACATCCGGTCATGTTCCCTTCCTTGCATATCTGTTTCCCCGTAATGTTAGGACAACTCTACCGGAGGAATAAAAAATGACATTGGCTTGCCGTGGGGAGGCGGGTAGACTACTCTTTCAGAGTTAAGTCTTACCGCAAATAACGCCTGCCTCATATTTGGCTTGGAGAGGGCTCCGGTTAGTTAATGCGATGACGTCACACATGGACAGACTAGATTCATGTCCTCTACAGATGATGCGTAACCATGGTAACACCCAATCATTACAATTCGCCTCTCCGTTGTAATGACTGCGTGTGTCAAGTACCCCGGAATACCCCAGCATGCGACACACCACCGCTCCCTGGTACACCTCCCAGTTCGTTCCCGACACCGCCCACCATTCGTTCCGATATTTCACCTCAACACGACCTTCGTGTCGTGACGGCCCCACTAGACGTACTTCTCTGATGTCACGTGCCAGGGCCAGAGAAAGATCTGTGTGTTGGTCTGGAAGCAAAAATATATCGATGAGATGATAATTCAGTTTTGACTGTAATAATGAAAATGACTTGAGAATGACAATGAGATGATATCTGGAACACGGATAAGATAACTAGAAATAGTACAAATGATGATGATGATGATGATGATGATGATGATGATGATGATGATGATGATGATGATAATAATAATAATAATAATAATGAGAAGGAGGAGAAGGAGGAGGAGGAGGAAAAGAAGAAGAAAAAAAACAACATTGATAGTATTTTTTTCTTTTGCCATTAATAATTACATACAAAGTCATAAAACCTTTATTTAAAGGTGATTGTAGCACCTATAGCAACGCGCTTTTTGTTGTAGACGTGGAAATTACTTGCAGAACAGATATATCCCGGGCAATAAGGAGAAGTGTGTATAAGCTGTAATAAAGTGATATTTACTTTAGTTTGAAATATTTGCAGCCAGTATTGAAATGTATTGCCGCATTAAATTGCTATTAATTCCACTAATGGAACCGCGATTTAGATCAACATTTCCATAAAATAATACGATATCTAAACAATACAAAACAAAAATAAACTAAACTAGGCCAAGATATTATCCCATAGTATAACATATTTTTCCCCTTTCTGAAGTCGATGGTAAAAGCAGCTCACGAGTCGGTTTACGACTGAAACATGACTTTTTACGCTGCAGTAGAGTTTAGCCTTTATGAAAAGCTGTACACATCAATAAAAAAATGCATTATATAGAATATAGCATTTGATATAGCCTATTTGATTGATATTGTCGATGGGGAATATCCTACAGACTGAGTTTAAGGCATCGTATAACAATGTTTCCTATTTAAAAATCCGAGCTACATGATTCCCCATGCAACCAGTGTCTCTGATAAGGTCTAACAATTAAGCCCTGGAAAATTACAGTTCAAGACGATCATAAGGTGCTTATAAAAGTGAAAATCATTGAGAGACTATTAGACTGATTTTTCGGACTTTTCCCCATAGACTTGTGTATTGCAGAATTTTATCAGCTGAGAAATATTCAAGTGCCGATTTTTATCTGAACATACTTTGCTAATGACTGCATAACTGTCCAAAGTTTTGTGTTCTAGACCCGGTTCTAGAGTGTTTATTTGTCCATTCAAACACTGTCAGAGACAGCAATGATTGACAATTTTTCTTTAAATGGGGCTTCCATAACGTCTTTAAGATAAACCAAGGGTCTGTATAGTGAAGGCGTATCTAAAAGACAAAAATCACGAATCTAGGTTTGAAAACGTGAGTAGCGGTTTAATATGAAAAATTGTAGTAAGAGCCATCCAGTTCTCCCCTCTTTCTTCGTTCCAATTCAATTTTCACAATCAAACCAACCTTAGCTAGATATTTAGACACACAAATTAGCGGAGGCATCGTGGCTTCCCGATCTAGACATCAACGGTTCGAATCCCGCCTCGCCAACGTTTATGGCCTTGAGTAAGACACTTCATTCGCATTACCTCTCTCCATCCAGGAGTATAAATGAGTATATATGGGAACTGAGGGGACTGAGAAAGTCATTGGTGATCACCTTACAGGCAGCCAAGCTAGGAATACTCCCCAGGGAGTGGAGGTGGACACAATAATGTGCAGACTTGACAAGGGTCCAACACACTAAGAAAAATAGGCTCAACTTTGCACCTTTAAAGGGGCAGACCACACTGGGAGCACCTTTAAAAGTGCAACTTTGCACCTTTCTGAAAAGTTAAAAGTTGCACCCGAAAGGTGCAAAGTTGCACCATAGAGAATAAAAAAGTATTCGTCTTTTTCTTGCAAACTGTGCGTTTTTGTGTGTGATCCGCAAATTACATTCATTCCAGTGCTGTTTATAGTGTTTACATTATAATACACTCTATTAAATTAACATTTACAAAGTTTTAAAAACTCGTACAAATATGACCGTACCGGGGCTCGAACCTACGACTTTCCGCATGTGAGACGGACACTCTACCCACTTGGCCAACACGCCGTGAAGGTTTGTATTTTCACATAATTATATAGTGTTGAATCCGAAGGTGCATTATTTTCATCCTTTAAGGTGCAAACTTTGGACCTATAGGCCGTTTTCGTAATTTATTCAAATTCCATGCATATCTTTTAAACAAAGGTTGTTTTGACAACCTGAAAGCTTGTCTGAGCTTGTCCGAAATAGAAAATAGTATATATGCAAGTTGCATTTTCCGTATTGAAATTGTATTCATTGAAACAGATGGTAGAAATAGATCACACCAGGCTTCGGAAGAGAAAACATCCATAAATTTGCATAAATGTGCACCTAAAAGGTGCAAACTTGCAAACATAATGGAGTGGGGCGAGCGCTCAGCCCCCCGTGAAAGGTGCAGAATTGCTTGAATACCGCGGCAGAAATTGCTCTGCACCTATTCCCGCAATGCTGCACGTTGTGCGCACCGTTATTTTTTAGTGTGACTGATCAGCGGGCCCGGAGTGCCACTGTCATTACGTACAAGATGTACACCATGCGCGTGTGAAAAAAAAACGCGTTAAAATAGTTGTTTGAAACGGTCGGGCGATGTACGCGCGTACAATGAAAAAGGTATCAAAACCGCCAAAATCACGAAAAAGGGTATATTTTTAAACAGAAGGTTGACTTTAAAAGGGTGTGTTTTCAGACTTAAATACTTGTTTAGCATGTTTAGGGTAGATCGGCAGATAATTAGGGGGTTTAGGGTCCATTTTGAAAATACACGTGCATGGTGTACACCTTGTGATGACAGTGCCCTCCTTACCCCGGGGGGAAACGGGGGGGGGTGGTAATGTGTGAAGTCGTGTATTACAGCGTTCACGCCGTGATACAAGATTATAAACCCCAGCCTTTACCTTTATATGATGGCCGCTATTCTCCCATGGTGAGAAAATTTGACATTTTTTCTTTAAAATGTCCCATTTTGTGATGAACGAATGCATACTTGACTTTTCTTTTGTTGAGCAAAAGGTGTGGCGATTGTTGATTGGTGATAATGGCGAGGGTCTGGGAGGGGGTTTTCCCTCCAATCAGGGTGAGAAAATTTGACATTTTCTCCTTGAAAATGTGTTTTCTGCGATTTTTTTTTATGAAGGAATGCATAATTGCTCAGGTGAGCAAGGTGAGCACCCGACGAGTGTGCCTAAACAAAAATCGTACAAGCTAAAAAAAAAATTGTGAATTATGAAATTCATATACAAACTAGTTTTGTTGGGTAGTTTTGTATCGCCATAATACCCTTGTCAGTGCATTTTTGCATTTCATTTGATGGGTTCTAGGACTACCCCCCCCCCTCCAGGATAACTCCCTTGGAGACGACTCCCACCTGACTACTCCCCAAAGGACCCCCCCCCGCCCAAACCAGGACAACTCCTCCGGAGGACTACTCCCAGCGAGGACCACTCCCTTGGCGGGGCGGACAACTTCCCGGTAGAGTACCCGGAACTACTCCCCGGAGAACAATTCACGCCCTCTTCCTCCTGGACAACCTTCCCCTCCCCGGACAAGTCCCCCGTAGGACAACTTGCCATGATGAATCTGAGGTGTTTTCCTCGGGGGAGTAGTCCTTCGAGAAATTTGTCCTGACACGCCTTTTTGGTTTCAAAACTGTTAATCCTGAGATATGATGAATTTTCTGTAATTAAGCAAACAAAAAGAATTGTGACTTGGGTACCAGATTATTTTTAAATATTACTTTAACTCTTTTCACATTTCATTTATTCTGAAGGGATATAAATCATAGTTGTTCTTTTGATATTTTCCATGAATTTTGCTTTCCTTATTGCGGTATTGAAAATGGCAATTTTTCTGCAGATGTTATGTAAGCACAGTAGCTATTTTTTGTGTCTCCATGATGTAAGGTGAACGAGAAAAATAATTATTACGATTTTTTTTATTTTAATTGTATGATTGCGCACAGATTTAACATTAGCGTGCAAAGAGTAAACTAACTTTAGGCAACGAAACCATAAGAAAGTGTGGAAATGATTGTTAAATGGTTGAGTAATGCATGCATTAGCAAACATATTGAAGCCTCTTAAACTTCTACTGTTTTATAAATTTCATTCAAAAGCGGATAAATTACATCTACAAAGAATTTGAAACTTGTGCAGTTTGACACGAAAACAACTTACTTTATATCATATTCAATAACATATTCAAATGACATGTGGAAGATTGTAATACAGTGTGTCTCAAAAATAATTGTGCAAGTCAAAGCGCCCTCTTTGGTAATGAAAAAAAAACATTTTTGTGACGTTCAAGGACATAGTCTTAGCTTTCAAATGCCGTTTGTTCTGTTCAGTTTGCTTTTTTTAATCTTGTGATTATGTTCACGTAACAACGAAAAGGTAAAATCACAAAATAATGTGCCACTTCTACAACAGTCAATGATAGCATCAGGCCTTCTTCCCGTAAAATTGACACAATTGTGATTCCACTGTTTTGTTGCTTACAAGATATCTCGAGATCAAAATAAGCAAATTGAACAGAACAAACATCATTTAAAAGCAAGACTTTGCCCTTGATGTTGATGTAAACATGACTTGTGTCACAACAGTATTTTCTAACTGTCAAAGAGGGCGCTTTTCACTTGAACAATTTTTTGAGGCGTGCTGAAGCATGTCTCAAAATTGTGCAAGTGAAAAGCGCCCTCTTTGGCAATTAAAACATATCCTTGTAGCATAATGCTTACATCAATGTTAAGGACAAAGTCTTACATGTAGCTTTCAAATACAATTTGTTCTGTTCAATTTTGCTTGTTTTAATCTCGAGATATGATGTAAACAACAAAAGGGTGGAATCAAAATTGTGTCACTTTTACAAGGGACTGTATAGTAAAAGTGGCACAATGGTGATTCCACCCTTTCTTATTTAAATTAACATATCTCAAGATTAAGACAAGCAAATTGAACAGAACTAACGGTATTTGAAAGCTAAGACTATGCTTTTGACGTTGATGTAAGCATTATGTCACAAGAGTATTTTCTAATTGCCAAAGAGGGCGGTTTTCACTTGCACAATATTTTTTTGCGACACACTGTATGTGGGTATAAGGGGGATATGTATCGACTCACCCTGGACGCAGTTCGTTGAGGAATTGTCTCCGTTGCATTTACAGAAATGACCAGTAGTACTTTCAACACATTCGGTGTTACTTGGACATTGTGATGACCGGCATGCTGAAATATAAGATGAAATGAAACAAAGCAAACTCCAAACAAACAAATAATGTGACACTTTTGAAATCATAGCATATGGAAAAACACACTGACAATATCTGTAACTCTAAGTTGATTGGTCACTCCATCTGAATTCGTCATCACTGGAATCACTAGGGAATGATGGCACTGAAGAGGAAAAAGTTCATTTCATAATATAAGACTCTTTTCAATTTTCAGACATGGAGGGGGGGGGGGGGTCCCGAGTCGAAGCCTGCCCAATCAGGTCCCATGAAGTAGATAGATAGACAGGCAGATACATAGATAGAAAGAAAGATATACTTGTAGACATAGATAGATGGATAGATAGATAGATAGATAGATAGATAGATAGATAGATAGATAGATTAGATGAACAGATAAATAGACAGATAGATAGATAGATAGATAGATAGATAGATAGATAGATAGATAAATGTATAAATACATAGATGGATGAATGGGTGGATGGATGGATATAAATCGTCTGATTTATATCATATAGCTATACAATGCGTCCCCCAAAAAACAGAACCGTAAAACAAAGGCTTATTGTGCAGAAGCAATGAGGCGTGTGATTGTAAAAACATGTTCAAAATTAACTTTCACTTATGTTGTTTCAAATGATACATTAAGCAAACTAATCAATTCATGCATCTCTGAGTACCATGACTTTAGGAAAAAAAAACCAAAAAACATTTGCTACACTTTTTGCCTTTGACCCAGAGCACACCAGGAAAGGAAAGAAATGGACACAGGTGTGCTCAGTGTGAAAACAAAAAAAGAGTAGCAAATATTATTTCAAAGTCATGTTACTCAGAGATTCTTAAATGAATAAGTTTGCTTAATGTATCATTTGAAAGAGAATAGGTGTAAAGTTTATTTTGAACATGTTTTTTTCAATCATAATTATACGCCTCATTATACTTCTGCACAATAAGCCTTTGTTTTACGGTTCTGTTTTTTGCTGGGACGCACTGCAGTCGTTTATACATAGTACAGATTCATTCGATCAATCAATCAATGAATCAATCAATCTATCTATCTATCTATCTATCTATCTATCTATCTATCTATCTATCTATCTATCTATCTATCTATCTATCTATCAATCAATCAATTATTCACTTATCTGCTAATAGTGACATAGTTTAAGTGTCGAAATGTACAACATAAACTCAATTCGCCCATAATAATTATTTTCAATATGAACATAATCGAATTTAGTCAAAACATTAACCAAAAATATGTTTAATATAGTGAGGGATCCACCAAAGCAATTGTGGAATTGTGGAATATAAAGTGGGACACTGCAAAAAGAAAAAAATGGTGTGGCGAGCTATTTTACGGACTATGGTATACGTTCAGTGATAAAATATAACAAATGAGATGACATCTTTACCTGGCCTTTTACATGAGCGTTTAATGACGGGGCGAGTCACTCCCGGAAAGAAACGCGTTATATCTGGACTATATTTAGGAACAAATCTCACAGGTTTACCGCTATCATTCTCTAGCTGAGCACAGATTTGGGGAGAGGATGAGGGTTTCGCTTGTATAATCAGGTGACAGAAACCTGACGGCATGGATGAAATATAAGGCAATTTACGACAGATTTTAATTTTCTGAAGGATATTAATAAAGATCATCGCTTATACCAAACTCTGATATACTTTCGAGGATCTGCCACAAAATTGGGAATTGAAGAAAGAAAGGGAATATGATAAACCTAATTGATACTAAACCTTTATTTTGCTGTCGTCGGTTTTCGTACTGTCCATCTGGCATCTGTCAAAGGTACCTAGACCCTAATGTTGACAGGAAACGGCAATTTGCTGAACGATAATGAATTTATGAATTTAAATCAATAACAGAATTGGTTGCGGCGAAGATCCTCCTTTTTAATCCTTAAAAAAGAAAGAAGAACTCGCCCATTTAGCTCGCTCTTCATGATTTTCTGGGGGTCATATATGTGATATTAGCAGAAGTTTCTGTGTCTAGGGGGCTCTTGGGTATTAGCTGGAATTCCACATAGATGTTTCCATAACAATAACGCAATACTATTAATATATTTTACCTGCAAGTAAAGTCACCGTCAACTGCAAACTGAATGCAATTCTGTGGTTGTCTGGTGAGGTTCAAAATATCAAACAACGTTCTAAAGCCAGAGTTGTTTAACAATAATTATTTATTTTCCGGTCGCTACATAGATAAATAAAATGAAATCAGCTATATGTAGAGTCTTAACAATAAATGTCTACGGCTAATCGACTGTAATAGGTTTGGTTCGAAGAGATAATATTTGTTTGCTCAGTATAACTTTGTAGCATACTACCATTACTGATGACAAGAACGCAAGACTAAATCCAGATGAGCAGAAATTGCCCACCACATATACACACGCAACTTGAAATGCATAAAAGTGTTAATTTCGGCTGTTTATATAGTCACTCAGAAGGGGTTATTTATCACGAGATTCCAATGGACAACTCCACCGACGCTAATTAATAAATTCAGAACATCCTAAATGTCTCAAACCTATATCACGCCCATAAAAAAAAAAATCAGAAGAACGCAGGTAGTCTAGTATGCAGAACCACAAATGCTTAGACCTCAATAATGCATTTACACCACACAAAAATCACAAAAGTCATGGAATTTGGTCACAAGAACAAATTGAGCAAATGGTGTGTTGATAACATTACAGAAACGTACACATCCAGAAAAATTCGGCAGAAAATGTGAAGAAAACAAATTGCTGAAGGGTGTTATGCTTGACTACCCGTATGGCTTGGTGCATGCATACCTGTTCATCCTATACATTCCAAATATTATATTATTTTTAACAATAACTTTGTATTCATTAATCTTGTTTCAAATGAATATGAAATGAAATGAAATGAAAATGAAATGAAATTAAAGTTAGCTTTGTTGTTATTGTTCATCAAATGCTTTGTTCGGTAGAATTAACAAACCTATAATCAAATTATTATCAAGAAATTAAAAGCAAATTAATATGATAAAGCAAAGTCATATTACAATTATAGATTATTACTAATTTGCTCGACATAAAATCACATTTATTGTATTGTCTTAAATCCTGTAAAGCTTCCTGTGTATCTGTTATATTTTTGTTTATTAGTAATTTGGAAATGGAAAATCAAATGAAGATGAAATGAAATAAATCATCTCGGCGCGAATTGGTTTATACGGAGAAAACAAGACACTTGCTATTCAAAATAGTGAAAAGAATCTATAATTTCTCTGATATCCTATGTTGATCACTTGAAGTACATCTTGGAAGCTTTCAAAAATCCAACAGTGATAATAACCAATAAAATTAATAATAAAACAATAATAATTATAATGATAATAACCAATGATAATATATCAAGATATTATAGAAACAAGAGTCAATAGCTTGACGACGTACCAAAAGCTCCATCACGAAATATGCTTATAGAATGAATGAAATAAAGGACCATGGCCCTGGGAAGCGGGGTGCGCTGGGCGTGCTGAAAATAGAAACGTGTAGGTCTATTATATACAAAGATTTGGTACCGCGATTTTGGAACGTGAAATTTTTTGCCGCCGAATAAATTTATCCGCCGACACTCCCCCCCACCCCCCGCTGAGCGACTTTTCAGCTGTTGATTTGGCCGCGAATTTGGCCGTGAAAAATTTTTTGGCCGCGAAGAAAATGTTTGGGCCGCGAAAATTTTCCGCCGACAACCCCCCCCCCCCTCGCTGAGCGACTTTTCGGCTGATGATTTGGCCGCGAATTTGACCGTGAAAAAAACTTTTGGCCGCGAAAATTTTTTTTGGGCCGCGAAAATATATCTCTCTGCACCGCCGGCGAAAAAATCGTTCCCAGGGTCCTGATAAGGACTATCATATCGGTATCCACTAGCGTACCGTACGGGGGGGCAGGGGGGCAGAGTGCCCCCCTGACGAGTGAAAAAAAAGGAAAAGGAAAAGGAAAGAGAAAAAGGGAAGAGAAAGAAAGGAAAGAGGGAAAAAGAAAAAAAGGGAAAGAGGGAAAAAAAGAAAAAGGCGAGAGAGGAAAGAAGAGAGTGAGGGAGCGAGGAGTTGGAAAAAAAAAGTTGCCCCCTATAGGCCCATGCGGGTCAATACAGGCCGGCAACATATTGGCTGAAAAGCCACCCCCACCGCAATCTCTGCATATTTAAAGCGTGTGTGTCTTCTTTGAAGTGATCAGTTTCAGAAATTTTCCCGGCGGACGGGGTTGCGCAGCCCCTACCCCATTATTTTTAGCCTTTAAAAAGAGAACTCGTGG
>JZLH01S0197885.1:1831-23715 GCA_001188425.1 Eucidaris tribuloides
TTTTTAATTTTATCAATTCCGTAAACCTTTTAAAATCTGTCCTGGATATTACTCATAATAAGTAAACAGTAGTAATGAAATTCAAAATTACTGATTCCATACACCAAAGAGATTCATGCATTTTCACAGAACTCAGCAGTCAAAACATATTTGATTTGGATAATGTACATAATAATGTTGTACTTTTAATTCTCTGAAACTGTGTTTAATGACATTTGTGATCTACCTAAGATATCAACTTCTGTGTTTCTCCTCTCTCAATGTTCAGTTCATAGCAAGACCATCAAAGTTAATATGACAGAAGAGCTTCATTACAGTTCAGTTCAATTCAACCACTCATCACATGCTGAAGTGAACAAAGTGATAGATTTCAGTCTGTCTGTAAGTATGCACATCAAGATGTCTGTGTGTCTGTCAGTGTGTATGTGTGTATGTTTGTGTGTCTTTCAGTATGTATATGGGTGTGTATGTTTGTGTGTCTGTCAGTGTGTATGTGTATTGGTGTGTATGTTGGGAGTGTACATGTGTTTTTGTGTGTGTGCATGTATGTGTGTCTGTGTGTATAAATGTGTGTCTGTTTAGAACTTCATATATGCATGTGTCTACCTCTTTATACATGTTTGTTAGACCATACAGTGTGCATTTGCTAGTTTCGAACAATTTGTTTACATGTTGTGTATGCGTACTGAATTGAATGAATATAAACACAACAAAAAAGTAACTACCCCCTTTTTCAAACAACCATAACTTTTAACAAAGTGAGTTTTAGCAAAATAATTTGGCAGGAGTATTCCTACACTTATTGACTAACATCTGTGTGAAAATGTGCATGATTCCTCCAGCCATGCATGAGTGAGCATGCATTAAAGGCAAGTTGTCACTTTTCAAAAGTCACAAGGGTCATTTGGGGGAATTTGTGATGCAGGATTTTGACAAATTTTGTTTCTGGTGAATGATTTAGTGCTATTTGTGTAAATCATCTATCGTTTGACCCCCTTACACCTCCCCTGGCACTTCCGCATATTTTACGCTTCAATGAGCTCAATTTAAAAATTTCCGTATTTCTCAATTTGGAAATTGTAGAATCCATTAAGTTTATTGAAAAAAAAAATGAAATCTGGTATTTTTCAGCAACATGTACATGTATCTTTACATGTTGTATGAACATAAGAGGTTGTAACCATGTCATGGATGAGTGAGCACACTTTATGAACAAAGCAAAAAGTACCATTATTTACCATTATTTTGGCATAAGAGATGACTCCTGTGACTTTTGGAAAGTGACATTTTTGCCTTTAATGCATGCTCACTCATGCATGGCTTGACGGACCATTCACATTTTCACACAGATGTTAGTCAATAAATGTAGGAATACTCCTGCCAAATTATTTTGCTAAAACTCAATTCATTAAAAAGTTATGGTTGTTTGAAAAAGGGGGTAGTTACTTTTTTGTTGTGTGTATGTTACATGTATATGTTTGTCTGTAAAATTCAAGTTTATGTTCATTTCTGCCTTTCATCTATCAAATGTGATTTATGTGTTTTGTATGTTTTGGTTATAACTGCTATTAATTTTTTGATACAGTTTGTGACATAAATTATGATATAAGTGTTCAGAGGGTGTTTAAATAAATTTACAATGTATGTTCAGAAATAATCATGCTGTTTGAATAAAAGAGCACTGTAATTTCAGGGACATAATACTGGTACTTCTTAAAATGTTTTGTTTGTTTTGTTGGGGGGGGTAGGGGCTCGTTTGCAATAGACAGGTTTTCTTGGCCACCCATTGTAATAGCTGAAGATATTTTATCATATAAACTACATTTTTGAAAAGTGCAGGCAAAAGTGAGTTTGAAAGTCATCTTCACTGATACACTCCATTGTTTATGTTAAATACTACAATTCACACATGTGCATAATAACACCTGTAGTAGGCAAGACAGTGGGCGTCATCAAAACAAAGAAAATATCAAACAGCAGGCATCTCAGCAGTCTTGCAGTAGCCCCATCCTGTACCATGTCAGAATAATTTAAAATAGATCAATGAATGATTTTACTTTCTTCACATTTGACAAATTGTGCCAAGAATTAAGTGTTTGTTTTAGCATCGTACGATCTGAGATATTTACTAGAGATGCCAACTGTCCCTTTTTTGAGGTATTTAGTACTTTTTCCAGGTTACAAATACTTGTGATTTTGGGCAAAATACCTCAAAATACTTTATTTTTTTCAGATCACTTTGTGAACACTTCTTTTGAAAAATGTGAAAATAATGTTTCCAAACCAATACTTGTTTTCAGCCTCAAAAATACTTTTTTCATTCATAAGAGATTGGCATCTTTGATTTACATGCCCTTGTTGTTGTCAAATTGTAGAAAAAAATGACAAAACAAATTCCTCATCGTAGACGTCAATGTGAAATGAACAAGGAGTCAAGGTTGTGGTGATTGGAACAATGGGAGGAAAACTCTGGAATGTTTCCATGTTTCTGATTATCTCATTCTCATGGGATTAAAACTGTCACCTGTTGTTGTAGATTTCGTTGTTATGCAATGTGCTCCTGAATGTTCCTGAGGGAGTTCTCATAAACCAGCACAGCGGACACCTGTGATTGAGCCACGCACTCGCCTGGCTTGCAACCAACCTACTATGGCATGTTGCCCCTTCCCCTGCCCCTCCCACTTCAAAAGGTTGCATGATATTCACTCAGATTACTGTGAAATTTTATTTTGTCCCAGAAGACCAGCCTTCAGATCTGAATAATATCTTTGTGTTATATTGTACGTGTTGCCAAAAACATTGAACATGTATTGTATTTAGGTTCATGGAGAATTGTACATTTCGGTAGTTTGTGTGTTTATTATCAAAGATTGATAAATTGAATATTACAAACAATTAGAGAGAGTCACAATTCCAGATTTGAAAAATAGGCTCATGGAATTTCAGAGTTAATGGCATCCCATGCATGAAAAGTTGCATCTAAACACAAATTTTCTACTCTTGATTCTGTTTGGTTGAAAGTTAAGTTGGATTTGATTTTTGCAGTTGCGTTTAGATACAAGTGTTTATGCAAGAGGACCCCGGTCCCATGTTTTGTACTTTCTGCAGATGTTAGGATACGTGAACATAATAACATATACTGAAATTCTTGCCATCTTAAATAAATACTATCTTTGTCTTTCTCTCCTTTCTGTACCTGATCAGTTACCTAAAACATTCTTCGGTTTGGGAGGTGGGGGGGGGGGGGAGGCACCTGCATCCTCACCATATTGTAGAATGACCTTGAACTGTTTTCTTCCTGTAATCGCTGATCATGGCATCACAATACCCACCTGCTGAACTGGCTTCACGTGAGCCATTATCTTGGAATACCTTCCTAGCTGGAGTCGGGGATAATCGTGTACAAACTAATTTTGATGACCTTGCCATTAGCATTGACAAGGACCTGATGATCCCAGTCAGTCTTATATAAGAGATGACCTTGAAGAAGTACCATTTTAACCAGCGATGATGTCTTCATGTCATCACTGACAGGGACCCATCTGTTTTGATTGATAATTATTTGTATAACATTAATGTGCAGCCAGAATGTAGCTGATTTCAATTGTCAATGTACGTCACAATTCAAGCAGTTGGCATACATGTAACTCATCTTTAAAGGATGCATACTGTAGGGGGTTCGTAAACGAACATACACACAATATAAACATCTCTGTACCATGATCAAGTTTCATTTGTCAAGCACCCCAACCCCCGAAACTGATACCAGTGGTTTCATGATCTTCCATGTACATTACGCATTTCCAGAAATATTATATAATTGCAAATTAATAAGAAAACATACACAGTTTTGTTTAGTTTCACATCTTAAGATAATTTGCTGCAATATAAATTGAAATTGTCTGCAATACATGTACCCATATAGGACATGATGTAGAATGCAATGGCGTGTACTTGCTTGTGTATTCAAGACTAACATCTTTTAAGACAGCACTCTTGACATTAGAATTAGGCAGTGTTTTTTCATGTTAAAATTTATTCATTTCATTTGTAAAATTTTGTCCTGCTATAAATTATGATAAGTTTGTTGTTTTGGAATATGACTATATGTACTTCTCATAATCTGTTCTTTTACATACCGACTGACATTAAAAAAAACACCAAAAAGTTGTCATGACTATGAGATGTAGTTTCTCTAAAAGCATTAATATCCGACGATGTTGTCAAATTTCATTCATGTACGGTATAATATTTTAACTGATTTGCACACAAGTTGGGTCATGATGAAATTGTTGCTACCAAATTAAGATGGATGAAATCTCAATTGAAGATGATGATTCAGTGAAGATGTGTACAACTGCCAAACTGGCATCCATAAAATTTCAACTTGCAATTGCAGTACTAGTGCTTATGTCCATAAGCAATTAAGGCATTGCTTCCCAAAATATATTAGTTCCTAGGGTGTAACAAGTAAATGTTGACTTCCAGAAGGCATTGGCTTAATGCGGATACTGTCAAAATTCATTGCGGATGTAGTTTGTGGCTCCAGCGGGGATAACCCGCATCCCTGCGTCTCTGCTTCATCCCTCCCATCTCAATTTCAGTTCAGTCGCCCCTGCTGGGCATACCATTGAGCCACACTGTGCTGGAGTTACTGGTAAGAGTGTGGGGAGCCCTCTCTGTGATTGCTTTGTTGTGGTTTGGCGCTGTCTCCTAATTGCTTTTGATGTGGTTATGACATCAGAGTAAATTGCATTGTTGTGGTTATATCAAGCTGTGTTGCGGCCAAGTCACGATTAATTTTGCCCAATATCTTAAAGGCCTAGTGAGTAGGTGGATCTTGTGAGTTTTGATCAGTCAGTTTTAAATTGAAGGAAACTGGTCTGTGTTTGTGTTCGAAATGTCTCTCTCTCTCTTGATTTTGTCATATTAATTTTTTGAAATTGGTAGTTCTGAGTGCTGTGGGGTCACTGCCATATGCCAGTAAGATAATAATTCTGAACATTCAGCTCTAATATCAGATTGTTGCCAACTGGGAATACACATGATTAAAGACTTCTTTCTTTAAAAAAATATGATTTTCTGGAAAATTAGGGGTCAAATAAGTATGTTAAAACATACTCCTAACATCTTGATTACATTCTAAGAATATACTTATGAATTGCACTAAATAAAGATGTTATGTGAAATATATAGATTATACTTTAAACTGATAATAACCTAACTCTGACTGTGAGGAGTAAGTTGAGCAAGTGTGGATAACTTCATTTAATCCTCTTGGTCCAAAAAGAAGAAAACTGTGCTGTTATTCAAAGGATATTTTCAGTCTCTTATTCTGTGAGGGTTAACATGAGGAGTGCATTATTAATGTGGCTCAAGTGTCTTGCTGCAGGTTTAGATATGAGTTTCAAATCACTTTTGTATTACACTGTAGGTGATGTAGAAAAGAATGATCACGCAGTTTAGATACTCTTGCATTTTTGTGGTTTTGGCAGGTGTGTTTGTTCTGTTTCTGTATACTATTTTGTCAATTATAGTAATGAGCATAGGGAATTGCACAAACACCAAAACATAAAGATGTACAACAAGTGATTTATAGTGGTGTGGTTCTTGTGGTATTTACCTTGCCTGATGGTCTTCTGAAGCCACAAAATAAAATGGCCTGTACTGTATTGATATTATCAGCATTCTGTATCAAAATTGTCAATTTATTATCCATTATATTTTGAAATTGACATACATGTTATATTGTAGTGATTACAGAAATAGGATGTCTTAAGGGAAAATAGGAAATTGTATTTCACCACTTACATAGGAAAAAAACTATGTCTGTCATGTGAGTTTAAAACAAAAGAAGTTTATATGTTACTCCCTTGTACTGTATTTATATCACTTATTGACAGTCTTGGGCCTGTTTCATAAAGCTGTTCATAACTTACCAATGACTTTATGAACGACTTGAATATGGCAAGCCAAATATGATTATCAAACTATAGAAATCACATCAACTGATGTCCAAAAAATTAAAATTCTCACTCTTAACAACCATTTTAACAAGGATTTAAATGCAAACTTTATCTTTGGGCAAAATGTAATTGACATTAATCATACTTCCTCAAAATGACATGAAAAAGTGTTCGCATTTTATTTGGCACTTCATATTCGAGTCATTTGTAAAGTCATGCATAACTTTATGAACAGCATTATGAAACAGGCCAGGTTTCTTTTGAGGGCCTGCTACTGGTATCCTGGTAACCAGTACTACATGTACCTATCCCAGGGCCAGGTTGTCGGCGGCTAAACCGTCACCCCATCGGATTTCTGGGGAAATCCCATGAGGAGGGTAGTTGGATGTCCTGGTAGAACTAAACAGAAAATATACCTATAAGGGTGTCGGCTCTAGAAAGCCAATGGCGGCCATCCAGCATCTTAGTTCAAATCTTGCCTTCTTGCATGATGGTCCTGGTTGACCAAAGGCTTAACCCACAGCCGAAAGGAAGGGCATCCAGTGACAGTCACTCAATTTTGCTCCACTCAATCCTCAGATTGTGAGGTGAATCCAGCCACCCCTGTAACATGAACAAAACCATATTTACTTAATTCTTCTGAAACTAGATTTTGTGAGTGAACATGTCATGGAGGAACCCTTTAATCGTACAGTGGTCCGTCACGATTATTGACAAATGATGGCTTCGTTAGCGATCCCACCTGTTCATTCATTCCTGATTAGCTATTTTCTCTTTATGTATGGAAATTGAGAGTCACAAAAAACTCTGCTTCTGTTTATCAAAGCAGGACCCACTTTGCGTGTTGCGATTCGTGTGTGTAGCTCGTTACTGTACAGAACAATATAATGTGATTATCATCTTTGATATTCGTCTGGAAATAAACTGAATAATCCAATTCCTCACATGGAATTGTAATGACAGGCATTTGTAGGAACTAGGTGAAAAGTCAATAAACTTTTGGTTACACAATTTCAGATTCTGATACATCTCAGTGCCAAGAACCAAGTAGGAAACTCTCAACAGTTTTTGTGACGATTTCCTGGAAGTTGGTGACTCTGTATACTTACTATTTTATCATTCATTGATCGCACATTTCATTTTTGATTTATGATAATCATAACTGTTAAACAATGGAAATTTTTCACCAAGAGTAAACAACACTATTATTGTGGTAGTATCCTATTTTCGTAATTTTATTTTTATGGCCTACATGTATTATTGTGGTTAAGGGAAATACAATGTTGCCAAGAATTTGGCAAATCGCACCTGGTATAGGGACTTGATTAGTTACCTCATTACTTGTATTTCAGGTGATCCTACTGTTCTAAGGGTGGTGGGAAATTGGCAATCAAGATTACATGTAGCTTTGATCATAGCAATACACTTTTTTGACATATATGAAAAACTTCATCAAAATAGTACATTGCTCCATTTTATTTGGCTTTGAGAATGTGCCAAAAGTTGTACATTGGACTACATACACTGTAAGGGTTGCTCAGTGTGTATTTCTCTGTTGTTTTGCAGAAATGGTGTGTGTGTGTGTGTTTGTGTGTTATTGTTGTTGTGGGTGTGGATGTGATTATTCCTATTTTGGTTATTTTCATAACCCAGATAAAAAAACATATTTCTGACATTTATCATGTGGACATTATCCAAAATGCCTCATGATAACAAGTACATGTATGTGACGCACCATGCGCTGCCCCAGGGTACCGTTTTACCCCGGTGTACCGCATTGTGTAGCGCCCTTTTGAGCCCATAAAAGCATTTTCTTAAGTGATGGTGCTGAGGCTTCTTCAATGCACAGCAAAAAGACGTGAATGGACAAAATGTGGGGTGAAAATGAGGCTGAAATTGTTATTTGAATGCTCTTTAGTGTTATAACATCATGAAAGAATACATTTTGCACATAAAGAGTTTTTGAACATTGCAAAGCACACTGCAAACACAATTTTTATACAGTTTTGTAACCCACAGGCCAGGGCACAGTACTAAAATGTAAATAATTCAACAAAATGGTTATTTCTATTTGGTACTCCAGGGTAACATTTATGTAATCATATGTGTCAAATTTATAACAGATAGTTCACAAATGTACTGGATATTGTGGAATAGAAAGAGTTGGTCCTTTATTTTAAACGATACAAACAAAATAAAACAAAAACACAAAAGAAATTATTTTTTTTTTGAGTTATGTAAAACATTTGTCAATTATGGTGCCTGCCCTATTGTAATAAGCACAAACCCCATTCATTCTTTCTTTAGTTTGATATGTAGAAAAAAAAAGATGTAATAGATAATGGATTTTATGAAAATATGATTTTGTGAAAGGTTTTATACTTTCCCCCAAATTTATGACACTTACTTTTATTGTAATACCAATGCACCGATATATTCTTGAGAGGTGCCAAGCTTTGCTCCCATATATTTATAATTATTTTTAAACGAAGCAATTTAATTGTGCGGCTGTCAGGCACAAATCATCGTTAACGTACAGTTAAGAAGCTTATGTGAAAAGAATTTGGCACCCTTCGTGGACAAAATTCCCAACCGCATTAAAAAATTCATTGTTTTGCAAAGCATACGTGTTGTTGTGTAAAAATGAACAACCCATGTTCCCTGCCAAATATTTCATATTCACAATGATATTGTTAGCACAATATACCTTTGATGTAAACTACCATGGTTTCCATGGCAAACATGATAACAGTCGTGCATTCGGAATTCTGCAATAAGCATCAGTGTGAACACCATTCTCATTGAAATGTTTGTAGATGGAGAAACTTAACAATCAAAAACTTGCTTAAAGATTCTTGAGATTCTTGGGTGTAACTCCTGATCATGTGATAGTCACATGGGCTGGGTCACATGATTTATTGCAATGATTAAGATGACGTTTCCATTGTCTTTGCAGATGTCAATGTCCACGTACATCTCTTTCATGCAAGTCGACTATGGTGGAGATGACAATGAAACCTTTGTGATCGCCGAGGATCAGGTCGATGCCATTGCATGGAATCACAGTTTTCCCCACCCAGGGGTACATCTCCTGAGGGTGGGGGTGACAGCGTCAAATGGCAGCACATTCCAGCACACTTCAGTAATAGCGATCCAAACACCTGTGGAGGTTATTGACATCATTGGTCCACATTTATCCAAATTTTTGCAGTAAGTATAAAAGTTTTAATTTGATGCAATAAAATTGTATATTAACTCTTAACATACCATGGAAATAAAAGCTCTGTGGACATTGCACTGTGTGGTGCATATTTATGATTTTGGCCTGTTAAGAGTCAGAGAAATCACTATTAACCCTTTGCAAACGAATGTTGCAATTTTGCACATTCGTACAATTAAATACAACAATCGTAATAATTAGTTTTCTCCGTTGCGTTTGCTCCAGAAAAGCTAACAAATGGTCATATTGCGTAGGCAACATCATGTATAGAATAATAACCAGTATCAATGGTGCAATAAGGAAAGCAAGATTTAAAGAAAATATCAAAATAACAATCGTCATTATTATCCCCTCAGAATTAAAGATTTAAAGCAGTTATTGATGAGTTACATCAAAATCATCTTCTCAAACACAACAGTGACAATAATTTTTTTTTCCTATTCCTGCTGGCACATGTTTCAAGGGGGTCCTTCAATAATGACGTTTCAAGAATTTCCATTTAGGTTTTTTTTTTAGCTTTTTATAGCCATTAAAGACACTATTTAACATTGCTAAGCTTCAATTTTAAACTGTCAGACTGTGATATCTGAGCTACATAATTGTGTGTGAATGAACAAATAAACATCCTAGGAAACAAAACTTAAGAAAGTTATGCTGCTACTGATTTGTATGGATATATCACAGGTAACGTGTATCCAGTGGTGCTCTATACTGCAACACAGCAGTCTATGGGGAGGGGGATGGGCATGGTAAAATTGGGGTACTCACAGATTTTGACATTTTGAAAGCAGTAATTAATTGTCATGAAGAACCTTCTTTTTTTTCAGGACTTCATCTCTAGACCTAATCAGAGAAACCATACTTGTAGCATGGAAGATTATGTAGTTCAGATTTATACTGTGATCATTGTTAAATTAGTCCTTTAAATATTGTTGACAACAACTCCTTTTAATCATCTCTGATTATAGGCCGAGGATACACATGCGGTATCAATGCCAAAATCCTTCCCTGCCCTCCAAATAATAAATAGAAAAATAAATGCACATTTGATAATAAATAAATCAATAAATAAGTAAAATAAATAAATAAATAAATGAAATGTAATTATATTCACAAACTTCTTAACATTCCATAGAAGAGGAGGAAATACCTCCTGTGTATGTAATCAATATATGAAAGATTAAGACATGTTGCTTTTATATTGAATAGATCATATATAGTCTTGTTCACCCAAGATTCTGAAAAAAAAATCAAATTAATAGAGGGCACATGCGGATCCAGACATCAGTGAGTTTAGTGTACGACCTATTGTTTGTCTATGCATTTATATGCATGTCGCATTCCTTGCGTGTCTCTTTCTCGTTAACAGGCCAACAACAACAAAGACCTGGGAGATCTTACTTGGGACAGGTTCGGACATTCTCTACACCTGCCATGTAGAACGTCTGATGAGTTCATCTTCACCATCATCACTGACATCATCTTCAGAAAGTTCAATTCATCATGTGGCTGGGTTACAGACCCTGGTGAGTTTATATGGCAATAATCTGAGTCTCTCGTTTGGAGAATAGGCCATGTTAATAATTCCTGAGACAGTAAACATGATGTGGTATCATTATTTTCCTCATTGTTATTATACTCTTGCCAAATCAAGTTTGAGTGAGGTATTGAAGAGTTATTAGTTAGCAGTTGGTTGATTGGTCAATCCATCGCAAAAACCTCTTGGAACACATAATTTCCATAGTTTTTACATGACTCAAATAACACTTAAACACATGATAAGTTTGAGTAGATTGACATGTTTATTGTTGGTGGTGGACAAGGTTTTACCATGGTAATAGTAATAAAAATTTCACAATAATTATACAGTTGTAATGCATACACATTTGTCAAAAGACATTCATGGCACACCACCAAATATTACTTAACACAATACCACAAAAGTAACAAAGTTTTCTACACCAGAGAATGGGATAAATGTGTGCAAAATGAGGAGCTTAAAACCAGTGGATTAAAACAATGCTACCGCAGCTGTTAACTACATGTACATGTTTACAAGTTCATTGTGGAGTGAATTACTTTCACTGTTTTTAAGCAATTTAAATGTACCTTGGTATAAGCTTACATGATGACCTTACATATGTGTGACATTTTTGTGGTGTGTGTAGGGCAGTTCATTGCCATGGTAACCACATTTTAATGCATAATTCATGTATAATGCTGATGCAAGGGTATTAATCACATTTAGAGAGATTTGCTTTTGTTCCTTTTCACAACAGGTCTACTTTTCATTCAGCACTCCTGGACAGTTCAACCTCTCGGTGGTAGCATCCAATCAGATCTCCTCTACCTCAGCCCACGTGCTGACCACTCTCCGTGAACCAATCAAAAGCCTCGTAATAACCAGCTCGCCCGTCCTCCTTGGCCACGAGTCTTCCACCCACATCACCGTCCAGGGAGGCTTAGAGTTCTCGTTTGACATCGATTTTGGCGATGGCTCCACTGCATCTGGGAATTCATCAGATTTAGACTATACCATCGTCGATTACACGACCACACCAGCAACTTACGTCTTCGTTGTCAGGAAGAATTACACGGCCCTCGGTGACTATACCGTCATGGTTACGGTAAACAACGGCATATCGGAAGAAGAAGCGATGTCCGTGGTCAGTGTGGAAGAGAGGATAACGGGACTACGAGTCACATGTTCAGACTTGTGGCTCATTGAGATTGGTTCTTACGTCACATTGACGGCTACGGTGGCAACCGGGAATGATGTCATTTTTACGTGGTATTTTAATGATCCGTACGGACCACCATCAATAATCAACAGGTATGCATAATATCCAGCCATTTTTTTTACAGGCCCAGTCGGACCAGTAAAATTGGCCATTTCTGAAATTATACTGGCCCGACAGTGATTTTTACAGGTTTGGACCGTCGGACCTGCGCCAGAGTCGAGCCCTGTATTAGAAGCTGTCTGATTTGAACTTGGCCCTAATAACTGCAAAACTTTTTCGTCCATCTTTCACAGAGTATTCTATTGTCACCCCATATTTCAGAAAACAACATCAAACCATCTGAAAACCATAGTGACAAATTATTATATTTGAATTATTGAAGAGCAGGTAGTGGTATGTACATTACCAATGGGAAATGTTGAGAATTACCCCCCCCCCCCGATATTTCACATTTTGAGTAGTTTGTCAAGAATGCAAGAGTTGTAGAGCAAGCAATATTATTTTCATGGCATTGATAGACCATATAGGTTTATCTAAAAATATAATAGCAAAGAATTTCATTAGTTACCATTTACCAAAACTGTACTTGGGCTTTAAAGCAGGGAATCTCATTGGCTGCCCAACCACAGCACATCAAAACATTACTCATGCCCTTGGGCTATGCATGAAGGACATGTGTTTGAAATCTGAAGACCAGCAATTACGTGGAATTTGAAAAATTGCTCCCAAACCAACTGTCGGCTTATTTTTATTTCCACAAGACAACAGTTCAAATCAGAGTGTAACAGTAACCATAATTCCACTACAACTGAGTTACTAGCTCCTATACTTTGCTGAATGTTCTCAGATGGTATTTTTTTTTGTATATACCAGTGTATTTACACAATGTTGAATTTTAGGCATGCAAATGAGATGCTTTGCCGTTCATAGCTCACCTACCGACCTATTTCTTCTGCTTTTATCCCATATTTTACTGTTTATTTTTTTATTTTTGTTTTTAGCAATGGCACCCACAGCACAGCTGCTCACATCTTTGGAATACCCAACGAATACTACGTCAGTGTCAGTGCCCATAATGCATTGCAGCCCGTACCAGTCATGTATGAGTATCCAGTTCTGTTTGTCGTCCAGCAGAAAGTTTTTGCAGTTGAACTTCAGGTAAGTCAATGTTCCCACTTGCCCACTCTACTCGTGGCCTCAAGTGAAATATGTTAATCAAATGCTCCTAGTTTCAAATGCATTGCATGTCATTATGTAGTTTTAATATGTGAAAGTTGTTACACTTAACGCTCACATAGAAGTGAGAATCAAGGGAGCTTGACAAACAAATTAGCCTGAAAGTTGTTAAAAATAATAGCAGCTAAACTATGATAGATATTGAGGTTTTTATATTGAATTTGTACTTACACTATACATCACGTATTAACATGTGTGTAGAGTGCATGCTGCTTAAAACGGAGTAATGAAACTTTGTTAACAGTCCTATTACACCTTCAATATCATCAATGTTCATACAGGCTACTGACACTAATATTGGTTGTTAACACAGAAACATAAACAAACTCACACCACTAACTTTAATGTTACTCAGACTGAAAAATGATTCACTTGTGTTTATTATCAAAACAGGTGCTTGATGGGTCTACTGGAACCTCACTTCTACCAGTCGGGGATGGGTGGGCAACCGAGGACGTGGTTTTTAGGGCTTCCAGTTGGGGATCACATGTCAACTTTTACTTCAATTATGGGGACGGGACAGCAGAAATGTTGCCTGGACAACTAGACGATTATGGAAGTTTCTATGCCGATGGTCATCACATTTACACCAAAGGTAAGGTTATTGTAGTTGTTGGTTTTGTTACCTTACAGGTGTAATTGGACGTAAATTATTATCATTTTTGTATAATTCTGAAATAAACTACAGGGCATAGTTTTACTGTTGTGTTTAATTCTTTCCGTGCTTGTATTCAAAGGGTTAACAGTTCACATGTGGTAGGCCTCAATTTTCCCTTCCTTGATGTGTGGCCAACGAGCCTACTTGGTCATGAAGTATGCTCCCAATTAATTTCTGGAACTGTCATTTAAATTTATATCAAGTCAATTATATCTGTATCAAATGAATTTCCATTTGTTCCATAATCAAAAAACAACTGATACATCACACTTAATTTCAAGTTGAGATACACTTGTCAAATGAGTTACACAACCTTTACCTCTTAAAAGAGTTAACTCTTGTTTATCATGACACAAATGAATTTCACTTCTGTATCATTTTAAACTTGCTAAAAAATAGGCAATTGATGACCAACAACTGATGTTTATATTAGACAAGAATATGTTTTGATTAGGATTAATGAAAAAGCATGCTTGGCAAATCCACAAATCACATAGTGGACATTAAAGTGATAGTTTCATTGTGAAGGAAACCTGTGACCTTCCACAGGCTAGTTTACTTTATAACCTTTTTGCCATTCAGAATTAACACCAATGATTTTCAACTAAAAAATGTTTTGTTTTTTATCCACCTTTCACCTAAAGCGGGAGAGTACAATGTGACTGTTGTGGCCGGCAACCTCCTGAGCAACATTACGCAGACACTGAGACAGTTCTTCTGCGTGGAGATAGCACCGACCAGCCTGCAATTCAATAGCAATCCTTACATATTCCCTTTTGGCAATGAATCGGTGCTAACCGTCAGCGTGGCTTCAGGAAGCAACCTGTTCTACAACTGGTCCATGGGTGATCAAACCGACTATCTCTTTCATGGTAAGGGTCTGCATGACCTTTCCTCCTTGTCTGCCATGATCAACTTCTAACACAATTATACAATTAAACTTGACAGTTGTAATAATTTTTTGTTAAACCGTGGTTTCTGAAGGGTCAGAAAGACAGCAGTAATGTTGTACAGTTGTAGACCCGCCAAGTTGTAGGGACTTTGCAGATTCCGTCCTGAAAAATTTACTCTGGCATCTTTCCTTATCGTGAGAGTCAAATGTAAATTTATCTCCTGATTAATGAAAGATTTGTATCTATTGTGGTGCAGGTAGTTTATGAATCTGTCTCTGATTGAAGTATGAATACTGAGAGCTCTGCATGTATTTGGAATGATTACCCATGTTTATGTCATCGAACAGCTGTTTATGTCATCATAAACATAGCCTAATCAGCGTGCTCACCGGGCTTTTTAAATTGCATAGCCGGACGGTGGGGAGTAATTTGGCCCCCCCCCTTCAGATCTCGGCTGCGATCGCGCGATCGCCGAGAAAATTTGCACGTGCATAGAGCCGGATGTAATCTCCAAGACTGTATAGTTAGATTGTTGAAAAATAATTATCTTCTATTTTTTAAGTAATTAATTGTGCAAATTTATGTATAAAATCAGATTTTTGCCTATAACTCACTTTAAACAACTCACAGAATGCTAATTTTTGGTGATAAAATTCTTTTTGATATTTCTAACGATTATCTATCAAAAAAAGTGCTGAATCAGAATAAATTTCTTATGTATTTTATTGTTTCATGAATTTCTTATGTATTTCTTTCTTTTTTTGACCTTTTGTTTTTTATTGTTTTTTCAATAAAATTTATTGGGGACACTTTTGCGATCATAAACAGCATAAAATTAGTTAATTTCAATCAGTAAAAGTAAAAATAATCATACATTCATGAATTTGGGCTGAAAACACAATTTGCATTGAAATGACACACGATTTCATGTTTTTGAGCGATTTTTGGTGTGACATGCAAGTATGAAAAGTTGTGTAACTTCGGAACCACGTACCCGGACGTCGCGAATTTGGTCTCAAAAGATGCGCAAGACTTAAAAGTAAAAAGTCAGCGAGCGACGCGGTCAAAAAATTCCGCGCGGCAGAATGGTCGCGAACTTTCCAGATAGGGTTAATCCATTGAACACCAGACCCTAGATATTTCAGGCTGTGGTCTAAACAGAATACATATTATATCAAAATCCAATCCTCTTCTAATGTTATGAAGAGAACAATTAACTGACATCTTGTTTTGCACAAATTATCATAGCATGCAGTGGTTCTACTGATCGTCGGATGAGGCTGTTGAATTTCATTTTCGAATTCTAATTTCTTTGATTCCAGGACCATCAGTCCGTCACGTGTACCGTACGACCAGCACCTTTACAGTGATAGTGGTTGCATTCAACAAAGTGGAGAAATTGCAGGCAGCCTGCCAAGTCTTGGTCCAAAACCCTGTGCAGGGTAAGTTCTCATTTTGTTTTTTCATTTTATTTATTTTCCACAAAATTTTTCAGTTTGTTCATTTTCCACAAACAAAATATAATTACAATCAAATCCGATGCAAAAACAGAGCAGAGTACAATATGACTCTATTACCGTAGAATATATTGTGACAATGTACATAAATTATACAAACATAGCAAGGTGTGATGAATCAATTATGCAAATACTGTTTTTTTTATTACATTATGGAAGAGGTCCAAGTGAAAGCAAGCTTGACCCCTGGAAGATCCTTAATTATGGTGCATTATAATTGCATAATAGAAAACTAATAAAAAACTAATAAAAGGAAATAGAAAAAAGAAAACAAAGAAAAATACTTTGTCTAGGCGAAGATACAATGAGTTCTTGCTGAACTGACAATGAGGCAACAAGTTCTTGGTGAAAACAGTAATATATGTAGGCATTGTAGCTTTGTGGACAAAGCTATGGATTTTCTGTGATAAATCCTGTGTAACAATCCCACAGGGTACTTTCAGTTCTTTGGTATTGCACTTTTGCTATCTTCATTAAATCCCTTGCAAATCCCTAAATTTGAATATCCAGACTAACCAGAGTTTCAGAATGATGTTATATCGAATACACTTTTTACAGCTTTTGATTTGAGTGCAACTTTAAACAAATAAGATATTTAGAAACTGAAGCTGAACAGCCATTTAGTGATATTGAATCGTCAAATGAACCCATGAATTAAGCCATTGTTTTCATTTTAAAACTGAAATGAGCATGCAACTAAAGCGAAGGCTTAAAGTGAAAGTGGCCTGAGAAGAAACCGAAGTATATCTACTCAATTTTGTCATTTACAGTGTTCTATTCCAGGACTTTAAAAAAAAATGAATTCAATTTCAGTACCTTTCTTCCTGTTTTTTTTTTCATACAGTTGTTGAGTTGATCGTCCAGCAACAGCTAGCCTCCACCAACACCCAAATCATGTTCACAGCCGACACCCTATCGGGCACTGCCCAATGGTTTAATTGGAACCTGGGGATCGACCGCCCCACATATAACAGCTCGGTGTCGACGCACACGCACACCTACAAAATACCTGGCATGTAAGTTGCAAAGGAGGTTTTTACCCCAGAATGTAACATGTTTCCATTTTTGACTGCTCTGATAAAGTTTTTGTAACATTTGTTTGTGTAGATATATGTGCACTTGATTTGGATAATATTCGTCTTCCATTCTGCCTCATCCATGAGCCCTCAAGGGCTTTCTCCGGTCTGAACGGATGCTGAGTGAAAGGAAACCATTCGTTTCTCTTATCCTACTTGTAACAGTGAAGTTGTAGAATGCACTTTAGCCCTTTTATACGCCTCTGCACCAAGAAGGCCAGAGGCATCATGTTTTGGGGTTGTTTGTCCAACTGTCTGTCCATCTGTTACCATTTTTGTTTCTGTGATAACGTTACCGCTGATTGAATTTGATGAAACTTGGATCAAGTTTGTATTGTGAAGCAAAGATGAATTGATTGGATTTTGGAGTGCATTTTAGAATTTGGCCATGGAAAAGGACAAAATGGGTCATTGAAAATGCTCATTTAGATTTGGCCTGTTATGAACTGAATAATACTTATTTTGTTAATGAAAATATCATGTAGTTTTGTGCAAAATGTACAAGTATTACTAATTTCAGACATGGTCATTGCTAAGTTTTAATTAGAATTTATGTATAAGTAATCATTACAATTGTCTCGCGTCATTGTACAATTGTCTCTAAAGCCAAGCTTTGCAGGCAAAAGACTTTATCTCAGCATTTGCATGATTTCTCCCCTCTTTCAGCTACTACGTCACCGTGGAAGCCGGCAACACCTTCAGCAACGCCACATCCAGCCCCATCATGCTGACCCTGCAGGCTGCATTGGGCCGTATCGCCATCAGGACGTCCCCTCCCACCCTGGTGGGTCAGAACACAGTGCTGGAGGTGCAGGTGTACTCAGGAACCGACATCGAGTACCGCTGGAATTTCGGCGACGGGTCGCAGCCTGTCTACACCACCCTGACCTACGTTCTTCATGCCTATAACAGGTAAGACTACATAAATAGGAAACTAATGGTAAAAATAAGTAAGTAAATAAATGAATAAATGAATAATAAATAAATTAATTAATTTGTACATACATGTACATACATAACTAACTAACTTAATACATAAATTAATGAATAAGAAGTCTGCAAATTCTTTGAAGTAACAACCTTTTGGTCTCTGTTAAGTTCGGATGGAGGATAGTGTAATGTTGCTCCTTTTTATTTTCAGTGAACTGAAACTAGTCAATTAAATTTCATATACTCACCATAAGTTAACTCTGAATGTATCATTTGGGCATTTTTGTGCCACAAATATTACCCTTTTCATGTGTGCGAGGACGATGGCTTGTACAAAAGAATCCAAAGTAATAAAATGCAGTAAAGAGGAACATACGATACATAACCAAGTGTATGACATATGCTCTAGTGAAAATTGCTCCGGATTATTATTCATACACTAACCCTAACCTCAACCCCAACCCTAACCCTAACCCTTTGTCCTCTGAGATGTTGTCTTCAGAGCAGCTGTCGCCAGAGCAAATGATGGCACCCCTACATAACCATCATTTTTCCTTCAAAATGTATTAGAAGTTACTAAGCAGGTGTTCCTTAATTCATATTTTACATTTTTCATGGGGTTTTTATTTTTTGTTTGTTTAAGGAGGAGGTTAAAGAAAGTTCAAGATTATTACATAATTTAGATCCTTTCAAATTGATTGGATTTTATTACCATAATAGTGTTGTGTTTCATCTTGCATTGACATTATGTTTATTACCAAGAGTATTGAAGTATTCATTGAAATTTCGTAAAGGGTTAACTTTGCTTTGATTTTCTTTTCCTTTGATCAGGACTGGTGAGTACTTCATCTCTGTGCACGCCTTCAACAGGGTTAGCAATGCCAGCACATCAACCAACATATTTGTCTTGGAAGATCCCTGCCATGAACCTGATGTTGAGATTGTTGGTGATACCAGTCAAACAGTGAGTTGAAATGACCTGAAAGATAATATTCCTGAAGTTCCCTTAACAATGTTATTTCCTTCTGATCTGTCACAAACATTCATAAGAATTTATACTAAAATTTTATGAGACCCGTGAACAATTGGGTTGTAATGTTGTGTATGACATTTATTTCAAAAATTGGTTTAAAAGTGTGATAGTTTAAAACCTGTAAACTTCTATACTTCATACACACCCTTGGAATATGTTTCATCTTTACGGCTATAATTGTCATAGTGCTGACAATAATTGCTCAGTAATTTTGTTATTCACGTGTGATATTGCACCCACAGGCATGTGCTTTAATCATAAGTTGCATGATTAACAAGATTGTTATGAAAGCAATCAGCTTTTACCTGGTATCGAAATACAGCCAAAGTTAATTTCAGAGTATGTAGATCAAAGGTCATAGCTCATCGAATATGTGAAAATAGCTTCTGTTTAATAACTGAAGAAAGATATTGATCTTTGAGTAAAAGCAAAGTTCACAGTTCATTAATTATGTGTATGTAGGCCATTTTGTATTCTGGGGGGAAATGGTTAGAAATCCTCACCACAGATAATATGACGGATAATACTAAAATATTCGAATAAAATACTTAAACTTGCCTCGATTTTTGATTGCCAGATCAAGCAATGCGATCCCATCAAGGTCGAGGCCAAGGTCAACATCAACTGTGACATCACACAGGAAGCTGTCTATCAGTGGACTCTAGAACACGCCCACAACGGTAGTCTACTAGACCTGAACCCACACTATGCATCGCTAGACCGGCGGGTTCTCTTCATTACTAGCCACAGTGTGCCTTATGGGGATTACTTGGTCACATTGGAGGTAAAGTGTGTTGTCGTGAGCAGAAAAAGTACATGGGCGCATGGGTGGCGTCAGGGTACAGTCTTGGGTGGGAGGGGAGGGGAGGGGATCTTGTTTCGCGGTAAAATCATATCCGCTTGTGGCCAAACAGCGACACGACAAGCCAAAAAAAAAAAAAGGGAAATTTGCCGAAAACACTAAAAACCCTGTAATTTTCATTACTTTGAAAACAATACACTCCCCCACCCTTCATGTTGTACCACTCCTGAATGGGGGCGAGGGGTGGATTTAAATGTTTATTATTCCATTCAAATTTAGTTTTACAATAGATAAACTACAGGTATTGAAATAAAATATGAAAACAAACAAAAGATATGAGTAGAGGAAAATCTGGTGGAAAAAGTGTTGTATACATAAGTCATAAATATAAGTATACTCTTTCAAACAATGCCATTTATTATGATGCTGTGAAGATTTCTAATTGAATTGATTTATATCAGAAGTGATTTACATCAAATCCATAGAGGTATTCACAAATGTACACATTTTTTCCGGTTTCCAATTAAAAAAAAATTATGATAAAGTGTCAAATTTGTGTGCAAATATCCATCTAAACCTACCATTTTTTGAGTGATTTTGTGAGTGTCGTCCCTCTACTATGTAAAAGGTAATAACGAATTCAGTTACAGTCATTCTTCATTTTGACAGCAGTCACATAAGAAGTGATATTTGTGGGGCAAAATGCAAGAGCGACATGTTACGTGTTAGTTTCAAAACTTTAGAGGCAAAATTTAACAATGATCGCAGCTACATAATCGTCCATGCTCCAAGTGTCTATGATTAGGTCAAAAAAATGAAGCCCGGAAAAAATTGTAATGTATTTCAAAGTGATCATTTAGTGCTTGAAGAGAGTAAAAATCTATGAGTACCCAGTTTGACCTTGTCCAATTCCTCCGAAATGTTTGTATTTTGGGATATTTATTTGTCTATTTATTAAGCACTATTATGAAGCTCAGATATCAAAACTCGGCAATTTTTTAAATTGAAGCTCCACAATGTTAAATTATGTTTTTAATGTCTTTAAAAAAAGTGTCTTAACTAATCTTAGTCCATGTATGTGTCTAAACCTTTACCCTCTACAATTACACAGGTGCGGATGAATAACACCATTGTGTATGGGACAGCCAGCATGAGCCTTTCTATCGTCAAAAGCCCATTGGTCAGTATCATTGAGGGCGGGACAAGTCGCTTGATTGACAGGCGAACATCGGTGTATCTCAACGGAGGTTTCTCTTATGACCCAGATCATCCCCTCAATTCTGGTCTAAGGTATATTGACAAATTTTACAACTGTACCGAAATGTGAAGTTTTTTGTGTTAAAGGGTAGTGACATGATTGGGAGAAATAAAAAAAATGCATTTAGAACCAAACTGGTTGATAGATATACCAGTCTGTACACCAGCTGGAGTGCAACTCCTGGCTGGAAGGATTTGTCTTGAATTTGTTTACTTAAGGAGAATCAAGTATGAACAAATCATTACTTTATTTCTCTCGAGCCCCGAGAGAAATCAATCCCATAGAGAGCTACACAAAAAATTTGTTTGTCACAAGGCATACTGATGGTAGTAATTTTAAACTGAGTTAACTTTTGACTACAAAATTTTCACAGTAGAATCCTTGCATAGTTTACTTGATTCTAGAATAGTTTTACCCCACGTTCAGGACCACCCTAATTATGGCATTTACCTTTAATTCATTGCCCAAATGTTGATGAGACCTATGTAGGTTGTTTGTACTGTGGTGTACACTTCGTTGTTGGTTTTTTTTTTTCATTGATATATTTCTCGTTT
>JZLH01S0197896.1:10327-29403 GCA_001188425.1 Eucidaris tribuloides
CACACAGACAAGCACACATATAAGAAGTCAGGCCTTTCGATAATTCGCAAAGCTTTCGGTCTTGATAAAGAGAGTAATTGTTGACATACATGTATTGATTTGTGCTTAATAATGTGAATGTAACTGCACATACGTGGTGCCCGTACACATGTACAGTGTAGTTGTAATCACATCCAATTTCTCATTTCATTTCATTTAGATTAAGTAATTGATTACTGTATTAATGTTATTCTTTACTTGGGGTAGGTTGTTGACGTGGTTTCAACGTTAACCGGTCAAGAAATAATGTCACTTTCATCAGATGACATCAGCTGGTATTAGTTTTTCAAGAAATTAAAACGATAGTACTGCCGACAGAAATTGTGTAGGCCCTACCGCCCATATTCAATAACGTATCGAAGTGATAATCTTAACCATTAGAAGTTTCAGCCAAGTCTTACTTTTCATTCCGTAAAACGATAGAACTGCCGACAGATACGTTTAGCCGAACCACCCCTATTCAATAACGTAACGACGTAGTTAACCAATAGAAGAGTGTGAAAATCGCTTTCACGAGTACATGTAATTGCTCATGAAGAATCAACGAACGATGATTGGCTAATGTTCGGACAATAGCTCGCCAATGGCATTTGGCTTTCTTTCATGATAACGGAAGCGACCAAACTGCGTGGCGTGCTTTATTGCCTGGGTCCGTCAAAGCAAGCAAGCAACCCACGTTCCAGCAATCGTGAATAACTGATGAAGTTAACATTATGTTTATTCATATCTTTTATCCTGAGGATAATCTTAAATATTATATCATAGGCCCACACTGTACACACTGCCCACACTAGTTTGCTTAAGTAAGATAGAAAAATAACTATTTTCAATAGCCAGATAAAGAAATGATAGCGAAATTCAAAGAGAATGAGAAAAGAGCAGAGCAGTTGTCATTATTATCCCCTCCAAATAAACTCAGCCTATATGGAGTTAATAGTTGTTCAGTTTATTTGCGTTATAAATTTGGATTGAAGTTTACCCAAGTACTTTCCAAACGGGAGTCTCTCAATACTTTATTTAAATTGAAACACACAACCCTTACATATTCTGTAGTTCATGCAGTTTAGTCTGTTACTAGATCGCATAAGTTAACCTTCATATTGAGCACCTCAAAAAAAAAAAAAAAAGAGTCAGGTTGACTTTATAGTTAGTGCAAAGACCCCCCCCCCCCGGACGGGGGGGGGGGGTGCTAAGACTTGGATTGGCGGCTAAATGACTTACATGTAATGATTTTATTTAATAATGCGAATGTAACTGCACATACGTGGTGCCAATACACTTGTAGTTGAAAAGCATATCCAAATTCTCAATCCATTAGTAAGTACTAGTAATCAATTACTGTATTAATGTAACTCTTTATTTGGGGTGGGTTGTTGATGTGGTTTCAACGTTAATCGTTCAAGAAATAATGTCACTTTCATCAGATGATATCGGCTGGTATTACTTTTTCATGAAATGTTGATCAAACATTAAAAGGATAGTACTGCCGACAGAAATGTTGTAAGCCCGTACCGCCCCTATTCAATAACGTATAACGACCCGGGGTAATACGTAATAATCACTTAACAAGGGCGTAGGCTGGGGGGGGGGGTGCATGTGCACCCCCTCCCCCCCTCCCGCAGACCCATAGGAGTTCCACCCCTGGCAAGAAAAACGATATTTGCACCACTTTTTCTGCTTTCAACGCCTGATTTACACAACTTTAGTTCCACCTCCCTCAGATGTGCACCTCCCCATGTCAATTTAGTTCCACCTCCCCAAGATGTGCACCTCCCCGTGCCCAAACCAGCCTACGCCCCTGCTTAACAAATAGAATGTTCAGCCAGGTCTAACATATCACACTCATTCTCTAAAACGATAGGGCTGCCGACAGAGATGTTTAGCCGAACCGCTCCTATTGGGTGACGTAACGATGTAATTATCAATTAACCAATAGAAGAGTGTGAAAATAGCACTCACGTGAAGAGGATTAGGATAATCAACGATGATTGGCCAATGTTTGCAAGATAGCTCGCCAATGGCATTTGGCTTCTTTCTTGATGTTTGAACTGAAAAAAATGCGTGGCGTGCTGGGTTTTACGAACTTAACGGATCAAAAAATTAGGTAGGGAACTTTTCAAACAACCCATATTATATCAATTCTGAATCACCAATGAAGTTAGGAAATTCCCCTTTATCCAGATTATTTCAATATTACACCATAATCAGAACGATTGGCGTAAAAGGTACATGAACAAGAAATTTTAAGTTTGCGTTGATGATGGAAAACTTTTAATCATTAACGACTGAATTATTTTAATTTTTGGAAGGCTGTTATTTTTTTCTTTTCAAAGCATATAACATGCATATACCGTCTACTTAACTACCGAGACATACATACAGTTTCACATAAAGTAATTATTACATCTTTTGTAACCTGAACTATTTTTGTTCAGCATAGGGTGTGATAAAATTTTTGCTATCACATTTCTGTGATGTCGTGGGCAAGTGGTCATCAATATGTGATAATATTAAAGGAAAATAGTATTGAACTTAATTTTATAGACAGTGAACCCTACAGATAGCAGCTGGTACATGTAGTAGTTTTGCATCAAATGCTGAGCAAACATTAAAAGGACAGTACTGCCGACAATTGTTAAGCCCTATACCGCCCCTATTCAATAACGAAACGATGTAATAATCACTTGCGTAATAGAAGTTTCAGCAAAGTCTTATTTTTCGATTAAACTTCACAATCATTCTCTAAAACGATAGGGCTGACTAAAGAGATGTTTAGCCGAACCGCCCCTATTGGGTAAAGTAACAATGTAATTATCAATTAACCAATAGAAGAGTGTGAAAATAGCACTCACGTGAAGAGGATTAGGATAATCAACGATGATTGGCCAATGTTTGAAAGATAGCTCGCCAATGGCATTTGGCTTCTTTCATGATGTTAGAACCGAAAAAATGCGTAGCGTGCTGGGTCTTACGATCATCAGAACAGATTTTAACACAGAAACACAAGATCCACAAGCAAACGCATTTACACACAGATATAAACACACATACGACACACCACAGAATCAACAAAATGCACCAAACAATTTGCATGAACAATATGAAAAAAAAAAATCATTTATTTGGCGTATGAATCACAGTTACGATGAAAAGGGTATAACGCCGTGCTCAACAAACAAATCCATCAACAAAAACATACAAATAATGAAATGTCTATGAGTGTAATGGAACTATAATTTCAGGAGCTGAAATGTTAAACATTAAATGGACCGTTTACCATTTCAACGAATGAACGTGTTTGTGATATTGAACAAATGATACAACATTATTTGTTTTATACAACATTATAAAGAAGATCTTTGACATTTGACTGCAGGATTGACATGTGTGAAAAAATAAAGCCATAATATGGCATACATTATGATGCTAGTCTTTCCGGCTATTCACAAGTTCAGCATGTTCAGTGAATAGTCAATGTCCCTGCAAATTTCTCATTTGAGTCTAAATTGCACCAAATATTTTATTACTTATTAAAGCAGGGAGTTACATTATCATTACCGGTTATGTTTAATCTTCAAACTTAAAACTCACGTACATCCCACAGCTACGTGTGACAACGCGTGTACAATACGTGAACTCTCTACGAAAGTAATGAGTGAAAATATTCACTCTTTGGTGTGTGAATTTCAGAATAGAGTGACTTTAAATTGAATTTGGAGTGAATTTGAAGTGTAAAGGTGTGCTTCTCACTAATTTTGGAGTGACCTCAGGAATCGCTCGGAGATTTTGTGTGATCCCCGAGCTCACTCATAAATAAATGAAAAACACACCTCTTCACTTCAAATTTAATCTCAATACACTTTTTTCTTCAGAAACTAGTATTCGCTCCTCAAAGAGTGAATATTTTCAACCATTTAAGTAGAGAGTAGCACACTGCGAACCGTGGCACTGGACGAAAATAGCAACCAACATGCACGCAAAAATAAAACCAAAATGCATACTGCGCTAAATGGAGTATTTATTCAATATCATGTAACCAATAATCCTCCAATCAAATGACAAGGATCTACCTTGATGTTTTATAAAGTGCAATATGAAACAAAAAAATAGAAAAAATGCATAAAAAACATAAAATGTAAAACTACACCACAAAAAAAACCATACCCATCAGATTCATTAATGGGAAGTTACAGAATTTGCACTGATGATGGTAGACGTCCACTTCATTGCCAATGAACTATCTCGCCATTCTGGTGGGCAAATAATTTTCTTTACAAAGCACACGATAAACCGTAACCTTCAAGACGCCTACAATCGTTTTCTTACATAGTTTTGAGCAAGAACAACTGACACAGTCTACATAGAGTAATTATTAAATTGCATCTCAAAAACTAGACTCTTTAGGGGGCTACACGTCGAATTGTGGAAATTGAATACTAATGTTATTTGTCAGATAGAATAAATCTTAATTTTTCCTTCTAACAACTCGTACGGGAAGGGCAATGACTTCAAGTGGAGACAACAGTGAAATAATGTTTAAGAAGCAATTAATAGTACTACTGCCACCTCCACATAACCACCCGCCCCGACCCCCTCCAAAAAAAAAAAAGCCAAGCACATTACAGATCAAATTATTTAAGTGGTGTGTATATATATCTCCAAAGTGTGTATATATTCGTTTTCACAGGAGTCTGTACAATCTGTCAGTAATTATCATCCGTTTGAAGTACCTCATGCAAATCAATTTGCACGAACAAATGGTGATCAGGTTGTTTTAATTGATGTTAGTACAGTCTACCACACTACAATGTTGTTGTTATTGATGGTGATAGCTTCGTTTCTGAAGTTGTCCGTTCATATCCAAATTAATTTTGAATGTGTTCTAGTGAAAAGTGAAAAACTACATCACTATTGAAATTCAAACATATGTTTCAATGTAATTGTAACTTCATTCATTATTTTCCACCTGTGCGAAAGTTTACCTCATCAGCAGTTTTTCAGTAAGTTCAATTCAATTTATGCATGGAAGTAGGGAGTTAGATTTGGTGTATACACCGAAATCAGTAGGACTACGTTGTATGAATATGATGGAGGCAATGAAGAAAGAAATCAAATGAAATCCAAAAATTTCATATTCCATGCTTGGTTCAAAATTCAAATCCAGTTCGACATAGATCCATAGCAGGTCCGGTGAAATAAGAATCAGCTACAGGCAGTTAGATTGATAGATATTTGAAATCCTCACAACGCTTGACATGTCGCCTACATCAAACAGTTAGAAAAGAAACTAACTACATAAGCCTGATACGTTCCGCCCCTTTGTATTCTTTAACTACATTACAAATGCCTAAACCATTTCCCAATACAAATGAGCGCGGTAATCGTGTACGGATTAACTGACAAAAAAAGGAGGATTAAGACGCTCGGAGGATGAATGGCCAATAGTGTCGGAAAATAACTTAATTAGTGGAGTCTTGACAAAAAGAAATCACAGAATCAAAAAAATCGTGTATTTCGGGGATTAGAGTGTATAATAGTTGAAACAGAGTTGCCGACATGTCACCTCTTTGAATTCAAAAGCATCACAGGTTTCACGCCGAGTTTCCAACATTGTTCCAGGCCAATAGGAAAGGTATAAAACAGGAGGATTTTTGTTGTAATCTCTTCACTTATTCTATATTATTCTTTCGAGCTATTACACGCAAACCGATCCCTTCATCCAAAGCAAGTTTAAGTTGTATTCCAAGCTTAGTACTGTACAATATCATTCTTCGAGATGCCAGTTTCTACTCGTGGAATTCGTCGAGTCAACGCTAGGGAGGCAGAATTCCCCTGTAGGATGTGCCGCAAAGAAGTGACATCTAAGCAACATGCGCTGCAGTGTGACACATGCGGAGTTTGGCAGCACCGCCTTTGTGGAACAGGTAAGAAGTTTAATTAATTTTATGATGAAAGGTCAGTAACATGATTGGGAACACTTGAAATTGCCTCAAGAACCAAAGTCAATTGAAATAAATACCAACTGTACACTAGCTGGAATGGATCTCCAAGCTGGAAGTATTTTGCCTCTAATTTGTTTTCTTAAGAAGAATCAAACATAAACATACTAGTATTTTAATTTTATCTGGGCCAGATAAAAATAAGATCCATATGGAGCCATACAATATCACATGGGATATTGACATAAATTATTTTAGAATGAGTGAACGTTTGACTACAAGATTTTCAAAGGAAAATCCTTGCATAGTTTGCATAGTTCACTAGATTCTAGAATAGTTTCAGGCCAAGTTGAGGTCTACCCCAATCATGTCATCTACCTTTTTGTGTATCTGTCCCTCATATACCCAAACTTGACTCACTTCGTTAAGGAATGTACGGACAAATGGAAAGAACTACATGTATCAATAACCGAAGGAAGAAGGGAAATGTCTTGGTAACGTCACTTTTCCCCAAGAAGGCGGGGGGGGGGGGAGGTCACTCTCCACACGGCCTGCTACGCATCCGCGTCCAGAAAAAGGTCATAAAGGGTCCTTTTCAAGCCCTCGGCGTTCGTCGACGTCTTTTTGGAAAAAGGGTAGCCTTTTGCACAGTTTGCTGGCAATCGCTACTTGTGTAGCCTTTCCTCACATGTCACGCCAATTAGGTTACTAATTTGTTTATGTAGATTACGCCATTTAGTGGACAATTTTTGTGGATCTGATAACATCTCCAAAATGAACGTTTGATAATGGGGAGAATGATTTATGAACTGTTAAGTGAACCTCTTCGGTTGCCCAATATACAATACTAGTATGTTTTTAGATGAGAAGGACACTTGGGTGGGGTATCAAATTAGTTGATTGAACTGTTTACGCCACTTAGGATATCGGAATAAGTGGATTTCCTGGGAGTCATGCCACTTAGGGTATAGCTTTACTGATGTGTTACCCATTCAGGGTTGCAAATTTGGTTATGTAGCGTTACGCCGTTTAGGGTGCATTTTCTGAGTTGTTGGACACAGGTGGGAGACAGGTCGTGTGGAGAGTGACACACCCCCCCCCCCCGGCACTGTCATAGCTCTTCATTTGCAATCTTTTGGTAAAACGTCAATTCAATTTCGACATTTAAAAAAGGGGAATTCTGTCATAATCGCATGCATGCCGAAAGGGGAATTTCATGGTCGGGAAAATACATTTTACTTTTTCAGACCGATTTGGAAATTCGAAAATACATTTGCCCATTTTACATCTTTTGACTACGCACTAGGAATTGCAATGGCAAAAAACAAAAAAAACAAAAAAACAAAACTTCTGTTTAATGCTACCTTGAGTCAACTAAATGGCGAAGTTGAAAGCAGTCCTTGATTCAAGGTTGATAACTTTGAGTCAATAATAAACACTACACAAAAAGTAAGTTCCCCCTGCCTTGTTCAAAATAACGTATCTTTTTAACGAAATAATTTTTAGCAAAATAATTTTGAAGGAGTATTTCTTGACTCATTGCGTAACTTCTGCGTGAAAATGTAATCGATCCGTCCAGTTATGCATGAGTGATCACATATTGAAGGTAAAATGTCACTTTTCAAAAGTCACAGGGATCATTTTCGGGGATTTCTGATGCAGGATTATGACAAATTCTGTTTCTGGTTAATGATTGAGCGCTATTTATGTTAATCATCTATCGTTTGACCCCATTACACCTCCCCTGACACTTTTGCATATTTTATGCCAAGGTAAGCTCAATTTAAAAATGTCCGCCCCTTAATGAATCTTGAAATTATGAAAAAAAATGAAATCCGATATTTTCATCAACATGTATCTTTACATGTTGTACGAACATGAGAGGATGTAACCATGTCATGGTTGAGTGAACACAAATAAATAAAGCAAAAAATACCATTATTTACCATTATTTTGGCATAAGAGACGACTCCTGTGACTTTTGAAAAGTGACATTTTTGCCTTTTAACGCATCCTCACTCATGCATGACTTGACGAATCAGTCGCATTTTCACACATAATTTAGTCAATGAGTGTAGAAACACCCCTGCTAAATTGTTCAGCTCAAATTTGCTTCGTTAAAAAGTTATGGTACTTTGAATAAGGGGGAACCTACTTTTTGTGTAGTGTTTAGATAACTTAGACACTGACATAAATCGGGGGGGGGGGTTGGTATTTCTCCCACAATTTTGTAGAAGAGGGTTTTCTTTTATGAGTATCTTACACTCATGCTCATAATGATGGAATATTTTAGAGACATTTTAGAAGTTGCCATTTCACCGTGAACGGTACATCTAGGAATAATTTTTGCTCACCCCTGGTGAAACAAGTATAAAATAAGCATTTTAGAAATGCTGAGCTTTTTGTAGCGTCCGACTCGACGCTAAACCTCACCTGTGTTTAAAAATGGCGGTATTCAGAGTTGTTGTTGAGTCACGTGGTGGTTACGCCCATTATTAGACTTGTAATAGACTATTCTGATGTTAATTTAATGATAATAAATTTTACATCGAAATCTATCGTTTCTTTTGTGCTGTTTTGTTAATATCTTTAATTTAAAGTTAGGGGATCTCTTTTGCATGCCTAAAAATTAACATTGTGTAATACAATGGCATATAAAAGAAAATGCCGTCTGGGAACCTTTACCAAAATACAGGAGCTAGAAACTCGGTTTTAGTGGAATTATAGTGGCCGTTAGACTCAGATTTGATTTTTTTTTCTCGCGAGAAAAAAAAAAATCCTACCAATAACATACGTAAAAGGGCTATTGGTTTTCTTTCACATTTTTCAAGTTCTAGGTAATTACTGACCCCCAGATTTCACAGACATGCCCTTCATCAATAGCCTAAGGGCATGGGTTATCTTTTCCTGGTCTGTGGGGAAGAATTGCAAATGATATCCACTGCCTTTAAACCCTTTGTTATGATTTTTGGTGGATATAAAAAAAAATTTAAAATTGTTATTGCGCTCAAAGGTATTTTAGCTTTTATTTCTGTCATCTCATGAAATCCAATAATTGGTTCACATACTGCATTTTTTGTGATATACATACTTATCCTGAAAATTTTGGACGATACAGGAGAAAGAACTTAAGTATCAACAAAATATTCCATAAATATGAATGGGAGTGTATATTCCCACCTTTCTGAAATCACTGAGAGAAGTTGTTTTAGTAAAAATTATTCTTGAAATGTCATAAAAATACTTCAAGGCACAACTTCTCTGTTAAACGAACACAGTTTTCAAACCTGAGCTGCAAATTCTTCCATGCTCTAAGTGTCTTTGATAAGGTGTAAATCCGGACTCATGAATAATTGTACTCCAAAATTTTCACGGAATACCTTACCTAAGCAGAAGTAAAAAGGTCGCATGTAAATTTTATCCATGCATACTTTGCCGGTGGAAGCATAGCTTTCCATACTTTTGTATTATACGATGTTTATTAGTCCATTTAATCAGGTGCTAATATGTAGCTCAGATTCATAGGCTCCAGTATTTAATCGCATCTTTAAGGGGGGAGGTAGGCCACCCTGATGTCAAGTTGATTTTAAGTTAAACAGGAAATGAGAGAAACGTATTAATGAAGGTTCAGAGAAAATTCATCAAGGAATAAAATAACAGAGAGGATCTTTTTAACTTTTAACTTGGTGACATTAGTGCAAGCAACTACCCAATTTGTCATGTAAACTGTAATATAAAATCCGAAAAAGTGCAATTTTCTCAGAAAAATGAAAATGATATTATGACTATACTAGATAAACAGAAACATTTCTGCATAAATGATTCTATTGAGAAAATTCATTATCATGAACCATTAAAATTGGTCATTTATTGGATTCATATATGACATATGGATAGCTCTTCACAAGTGACATTTCAAAGTTCACAATTTCATAACTGTGTTATTATTTGGTGGATTCTCTACATATTTCGTCGATATGTAAATTCACGTCAGGCTGGACTTTCCTTATGCTAGTTGAATCTTAAATCATGAATATGTACAAGCTGCCATGCAGAGGCATAACAAAATCAAAATACGGTAACTGAGAATTACATATACCCAGGGGAAAAAAACAAATATTTGAAAATTTGGAAATGAGTGGTAACCCCCCCCCCCCCGCCAAAAAAGAGAAAAATATACAGTATAAGGGTTGATGGACAATAACGGAATCCACACTATCAAATTGAAGGGCCCGAAAAAATAGTATACAAATAATGCTAGTTCAATGCTACGAATATTTTCATGAGTAGAAAGATTAAAGTGATAGGCTAACATTGTGGAGCTTCAATTTAAAAAATTGTCAAACTTTGATATCTGAGCTACATAGTAGTGTTCAAATGGACAAACAAACACCTTAGCATACAAAAGTTTGGAAAGTTAAATTGCCAATGGCAAGTTATACATGAATAAACAATAAAACTCGGGGCGAGTTTTATTAACCTAGCTGTACACACAGTAAGTCTGTGGGAGGAAATTGGCAAGTGAATCTGGTCAACTTACGATTTTCACTTTTTGAAAGCACTAAATACTCATTTTGAAATACAATTTTTTCAGGGCTCCATTTTCAGACCTTATCAAAGACACCGGTAGCATGGGGAATCATGCGGCTCAGATTTTTTTTTTAACTCTGGTAAATGTTAGCCAATACCTCCATTCAACGAGGCGAAGGAATGACCGTTTAACCTTTCAACGAATGAAAATATTTGTATCATTGAACCCAAAAACATTCATTATTTGTTTTATACAACATTATAAAGTAGATCTTTGTCATGTGATTGGAGGATTGACAAGTTTGAAAAAAAATAGTCATATGTAGGTCTAAATTTTGATACTCTTTCTGGCTTATTCGCAAATTCAGCATGTTCAGTGTATAGTCTATGTCTCTGCAATTTTCAGTCTAAATTTCACCGAATGTTTAAATCCTTATTAAAGCAGGGAGTTACTTTAACTGGTTATGTTTAAACTTTAAACTTAAAACTCACGTACATAACACAGCTAAGTGGGACAGCGCGTGTACAATGTGTAGTAATAACACTGCGAACTGTGGAATTTGACAAAAGTAGAACCAATATGTACACTGCGCTGAATGGAGTATTTATTCAATATTATGTGATCTACAATCCTCCAATCAAATGACTAGGATCTACTTCAATGTTGTATAATATGCATTATACACAAAAGGCAAAAAAGACAAAAATGTCTTTTGATTGAGTCTTTTGTTAACCTGTAGCTGATATCTTTCCTTGTATGGATTCTGCATTTTTCATCACAATACTTAATGTATAGGGTAACGCTGAATCCATGAGGGAAGAACACTAACACCACCCCCCCCCCCCACCTATGACCCTCACCCTAAACCTGGTTTTTATGGTTGAGGCCTTTCTAGACCTACTGTAATTTCACATTCAAACTTCAAGACTTTTGCCTCTCAGGTCTCCTGCATGTTTTGTTACAAACGTCATCCTGGTGGAATATGTATAACTGCTGGTGGTTATTGTCAATATTTCTATGTAAATTATATTTGTCATATGCCTTGTGAACTCCAAATCTGCTATAAGGTCATGTGTCGTATGGTGGGCCCCCAAATACCTTGGTGGTGTTACATTTTTCAGTGCCTCTTCTTAATTAAACTTGACTGCACCAGAGCTATGCTTTATCCCATATATAATGAATTTGGGCTCATTCTGGCAGCAAAATTACTCTGCTTTTGGAAAATCTGATAAGCAATCTTGCATTACACTTTGTTCTAATTAAAAGAAAATGCAAAAATGTTAACGAGGGTAAATCTGGTGGATAAGCGGAGGAGGATAAGCGGAGGAGGAGTGTGTACAATCTCTATGGAGAAATTGCAAATTCGCCTGTACTCTTTTGTTTTTCTTACTATTTGCAGCAGATAAGCTATCTTGGAGTTATGATATGAATCTGACTAACTTGACACATGTTGTACTTCACAATTCTCAATAGTAAAATGAAATTAATTGTCTTCTAGGTCATTAATTACTTAATTAATTACTGGTGTAGCTTATGCTTGCCATTGACTTGTACACGTTATGAAGCATGATGGCACTGCATGTGAGGACACACAAGTATGTTCACTTCAGGGCTACATTTTGGTTGAAATTTTTAAATACACTCTACTGATCCATTTATTAAACAATAATCTACTATTTAATCTCTAAAATTTATTAGTTAGGTTTAATAAATTGTTTTTTTAATCAGTGTAATTAATGTTTTTGTAACAAATCGCAACACAATTTTTAACATATTTTGTCACAGCCTGTATCACCCCATCTGAAAATTAAAAAGTAGTAAAACCATACATTTTCTTAAAGCTGAAAGTGTGCTTTTTCACAATATAACATCAATTTTGAGCCATGACATAATACTGACAAGTGTAATGAGTTGTCATCAATATCACAAAATTATACTTTTTTGTGATATTACCCTTTAATTTTTTTACACACCCTGTATAGCAACTTGACCCTGGATGATTGAGATTCTCTGAAGTATAAGCTTTCAGAAAATGTATACTTTTGTTGGTTTCTGATTAGTACTTTTTGAGTTATATTGGTTTAAATGCAAGAAGTGACAAAATTCATAATTTTGGTGCCTGTAACGCAAAGGGGTCCCACCATACGACACATGACCATAACTACATGTATTTCATTCAATTATTTCTTTGTTATTAGTTATTTCATACACATTACTGATTTATGCATGATAACTCAATAAATATTTGATGGATTTGGCGTGTAGGTTGATGACACTAACATACAGGGATGATGTCTGTCCATGACACAGAAAATGTCCACTTGTGACAAATTTTTGACTATCTAGCAAAATAGCTTGTTTTAATAAAAATAATAAACATATGTCCTGGAAGTCAACTTATTAAACTAATATCTGCGATGTAGATAAATTGTCAGCAATGTTTCGTTTATATAGAAACAACAAAAGATTACTGATACGTGAAGGAACAAATTGGTATCCTCTCCGTCCGTGACATCTAATACTTAATAGATGCTATTTTTAGTAGGTAACCATGGCAACAAAATTCTATCAACTTTAACACTTCCAGTGATACTCTTACTCAATGAACATTGCACAAACTTGAAACCATTCATTACTTAATTTTTACAAGCCTTTGAACTTTCAGAATTTGTTAAATATCTGTATTAAAAAAAAATGGTTCATGTTTGTCAAAATTTTCATTCTGCTTGCCTTGTTTTACGAATGTGCCTATCCTTTGATCAATTAGTCCGTTAACTGTCAATATTGGGTTGAGGCTTAAGGATGGTACAACAGATTGCGGGAAAAATCCTATGAATTGATAACGTTATCATACAATTTAAATGCCTTACACATGTATAGATACCATACATACCATACATGTTGCTGGAATGTTATGATTTCACGTAACCTAAATCGTAACCATGAATCTGTCATAGTATCACTGTATTGTTTGTATGTATTCATTTTACAATAAACTGTACACTTGGGCTGGCCGATGTTTAGATGATATCGAAAGTACACGATGTTGAAAAAATATCGTCTACACAAAATGATCTCGTGATTATTTCAAAATATCGCCAGTGGCACAATGTGACCAAATATACCATCGATTATGAAAACCTAATGGGTAAATGCATGCACTGCAGTGGGAGGGACCAAAATATCCCTAGCTATGAATGCATACTCTGCACATGAGTGCTACTGTCTGTAGACAGGGAGATGGGGGTCAGAAGAGACACCGCCATTCTCTTCAGCTATCAAACTTGTGGTATTAAATGCGGTAGAGCATTTAGTATAACTATCAACAATTATAACAACTCTATCAACACGCAAACCACCAAAAATGTAAACAATCAGCACCATGAATCTCATGATCTAGTTACAAGAGGGTCTACAGAAAGCAACATTGTTTTGACTACATTTTGATAACAGCCCTACAGGGCTGCAAGTTCAGCCTAAAAGAGAGTTATCTTTTTCATTACAAATTTGATTTTCATATCGGGTGATAAATCATGTTATCGACGATGTTCTCTCAATGATAATCGAATGAGGTTCAGATCAAATTTCGCCACCCCTGCATACACTGTTAGCTATCAAATTTAAGAGTTGCCATTAAAACATACCTGTTTAAAATCGCGTGATATATCTTGAATCGTATACAGTACCTCTCTCATCCCTTTTTTTCTATATTCTTATAGCACATAGAGACATGCACAGCAATGTGTTATGCACTTTATAAGCATGATGTTTTATTATTATTATTATTATTATTATTACTATTATCAAATGCTAATACACAGATTATAGCCTAGTAGTTCATCAATATAGACAACGTTATGAAATTATATATTTATTTATTTTTATTTTTTTTGTATGTTATCATTCTTGATTTAGGGGTAACACTTCAGGAGTACAGAAGAGCAACCAGGCATGGTATCGAGTGGAACTGCGATGAATGTCTTGCAAATCAGGTACTTTTCCATTGTCTGTTTCAACACTGATGGTTTTTACTAGTACACTACTGCAACATGAAAGCACCAAATACACCTACATGTACACAGACCGGCTTTGTTATTGGATTTGTTGTCATGTACTTTTTAGACCAGATATAGTTTTTGTACAAAGTCGAAGGATTGTTTTCTCGTTTTTCATAGATAAACTACTTGTATATAAAGTATTGATGTGCGTAAGACAACATCATCTACACCTCTTAGTTTTGGCAGAGTCGATAAAAACTATATCCATTCCCTCTATCCCTCGTCTGATGAGACTGGGAGTTTACTAATAAAAATTGTTCCAAAAATCTTCATCATCTGAATCAAAATTCATTACTTTGATACCTATGTATTTCTTTCCCAAACAGACTGTTCCGACCAATGAGAGGACAAGGAGTAGCGCATTCATGAGTACCGACACTGAACCCGATGAATATTCAGACCTGGTAAGAAAACAATTATCGCCTTGTATGATTGATAGCATGCTTTATGTTGAGATGGTGGATTTCCATAATATTGAACAAATTAATACGGATCAACATGAACTTCAAAAGACTTAAAGAGTAAGATTGATATAGCAACCATTTCTTTTTACAGTAATCATGAAGAATATTTTTTTTGCACCAGACTATGTGGGTCTCAATGTATTTTCATATTCATTGAAAAGAAAAAGGAATGGAAGTAATAAACAAAGACACCGCAAAGTGAAGCCTTCCCTTTTTGGGTACAAATGACCTACATATGAATATTTGATGACTGTGCACTTGGAACTTAGGTCGAAATACTCAACGCTTGAACTTGCATTATTGTGAAGGAAAAACTAATTTTGAAAAGGGTTGTTAGTAATAAACAATGAGACGGATTACCAGCTATGATAAAATGTACATAGTAATGACGCGGTGTCGGTAACTTTGAAACTTTGCTCCCAAGAATACATACTTAAAAGTCTAGAATAGAAAATAACTCATAGGGAAAGTAAGGCAGTAGAGGTTTGCCTCTGTACAATAATTTTGGAAGTATAGGACTAAAAAAGAAACATACTGACCAAATATAAGAAAAAAATTAATCTAATATATTGAGTTATAATGTGGAAACCAATTTGCATGTTTAATGAACTATAACCTTTGACCTGCAGATTCTGAGCTCACACTTGATCTGTATTTTCATGTATTCTACCGACATACCAAGAAATTACAAATCTGTCAAGTATTTATTTAGTTATTGTCCAGAAACAACTTGCATATGCAATTAGCTGTGAACTTTGAATGCAAAACTCCCAACTTCACGTGTTCTTTAGTGTCATCAACCTACACACCAAATATCAAAATCCATTCAATGTCTATGAATTTTTCATGTGGAGACCAATTTGCATATATAATTAACCTTGACTCCAGACCTTTAATCTACATACATGTACCCCAAAAATAGAAATCAGACTGTATTTTGCTATCATCAGCCTTTATAACAAATCTAATTAAAAAAACATTACAAAATTAATCAAATGGAAAGTAGTTTTACAGACAGCTGGATGGACAGAACCCCACATACATGTAGACTAGTGGACAGCGGCATTACTATACATCCCTTTCCGATTTCATCAGACGAGGGTATAACAAGTACATAACTAAAAACTAAATTACAAAATAAAAGTTACATTATCTTCTTTGCTTGTATCTTAAGTATATTGAACTTTTGGTTATATGAGTTATACCTCATCTAAAAGAGCAGACTCTCCTCTTTCAGATGAGGTATAACTCGGATAACATTAACGCCTTATTAACCCTTTGGATTCTATAATGTAAAAATATGGTCAAAAATGTCGGGGTCCCCCCGACATTTTCATACATTCATATAAAAAAAACTAAAGACATTCAGAATCTATTATTGCAGGGTTATGACTTTGGGGCATAAAGCTTTCAAATAACAAAAAGCCCCCAAACTAAAGGAACTAAAATAACAAAAAAATAATAATTGGCACACACACACAAAACAAAAATAACTACACCCTTTATCAAATAACCATAACTTTTCACCGAAATGACTTTTAGCAAAATAATTTAAGAGGAGTATTCCTGCACTTATTGACTAACAACTGTGTGAAAATGTGATTGATCCGTCAAGTCATGTATGAGTGAGCAAGCATTAAAGGCAAAAATATCTCTTTTCAAAAGTCACACGATTCTTCACTTATGCCAAAATAATGGTAAATAATAGCCCTTTCTGCTTTGATCATAAAGTGTGCTCACTCAATCATGACATAGTTACAACCTCTTATGTTCGCACAAGATGTAAAGATACATTTTGTGAATAATACCAGATTTCAATTTTTCCAATAAACTTAATTGATTTTACAATTTTCAAACTGAGAAATATGGAATTTTTAAATTGAGCTCGTTGAAGCGTACATTATGTGAAAGTTCCAGGGGAGGTGTAAGGGGGTCAAACGATAGATCATTAACATAAATACAACTTAATCATTCACCCGAAACAAAATATGTCAAAGCTTACATAATAAATTCCCCCAAATGATCATTGTGACTTTTGAACAGTGACAATTTTGCCTTTATTGCATACTCCCTCTTGCATAGCTTGAGAAATCATTCACATTTTCACACAGATGTTAGTAAATAAGTGTAGGAATACTCCTGCCAAATTATTTTGCTAAAACTAATTCCGTTAAAAAGTTATGGTTGTTTAAAAAAGGGGGTGGTTACTTTTTTGTTATGTTTAGTTTCTTCTCATCTGGAAAAAAAACCCCTCTCAGTTAGTCAATATACATCAATCATGTTAACCCACTACATGATTCACCAAATCTATTTGAAGCATGTTTGTGCTGTCGGAATCATTGGTAATTACTTTTTACACTTTCTTTCAGTGGGGTTGGAAGAGGGCGGGGGTGGTTTGCAATTAGATTAACACAAGTACCTCTCTTTCTGCTATAGCCAATTGGGGAGAGTACTAGGATTTCCGAGCTCTCAGATGTTGATGCAGAACTCCCACCCGAGGTGACGGATGACACACCAGGTCAGCAACTTCACTCGGATGTTGCACACGATGAAACTGGCTCAAGGGATCCACAACATGGGGAGGCAGAGGACGAAGACGTACAGGAGGAAGATGTAGAGGAGGAAGATGGAGAGGAGCATGTTGAGGACGAGGAGGATGTTGAGGAAGAGATGGCTAGTCAAGATGTTCTAGGCAGCAGTCTTGAGGAGGAATCTTCAGATGATGACGACGTGGTCCTGGTCACCTACCAGGAAGTTAAAGGAGCATCACAACGAGGAGGTCGCAAACTCTTGGACAGCAGGGGATACTCCTACGGATTGAGACACGAGGGTCAGACAAGTACAATGTGGAGGTAAGTATTACTATCTATGTCTCCATAGGCAAATTTATGTTTTACATAAAATATTACCAAATGCAAAGCAGATTCAATACCACTATAAGAAAGCTCCAAAACAATCTGCCTTAAAAAAAATTCCATTGTTTTGTTGCAACTGTTTGGTTAGTTATTTTACAAATTCTTTCATTATTGTTGTTGCTAGGGTGAAAGTAAAATTATTTCAGTTTCATTGGTAAAGTGGGTTTCAAGGGATAATTACATGTTTTTAGACTTTTTTTCCTATTATTGTGATAAAACTAAACATTGTATAAGCCATATATCATGTATACAAATACAATTTTGCAATTTTGTATATCTTAAAGTAAAATTTCATGGTTGTTAAGTCCAAAATTTGCAAGAAACAAACCCACAGCACATCTGATACCTTCTTTCCTTTCTTGAGTATGTAAGGTAGTCTCAATCCCCACTACTATTAGTCACTTTACTATGTATTCACACCTGCCAACCGTCCCAATACTTTCACCGCAGTTCTGGTCTTATTACAGTAAGTAGGCGATACTGTACAAATGACAGGGATGTGAGATCATCTCTGCGGAAAAGTCTGAAAAAGTTTGAAGAAAGTCTGACATGCCTGAAAAGATGTGCTTTTCAATGCACTAAACTGCAAAAAAGTCTGAAAATTGGGTTTTATCGGTAACAAGAAAGTCTCACACCCCTGGAATGAGAAAAATATTTGAAACAGCTGAACCAAAATCTTTCTTATGAGAAAAAGCATGAATGAAACAAACCTTTTTGTTCCGGCACTCACCAGTGAATGTAAACACGGCATTTGCATTACAATTTGGGCGTCCCATTAAAATCAGTATAGTAACCAATGCACTTGGTTCAGTAGTTTCATTTATTTCGGTCATTCAAGTTCTATTCTTATCTAAATATACACTTTTGTTGTTGAACACACCGCTTAGTTACAGTTATAAGACCGGAACTGCCCTGGAAAAATCGGGACGGTCGGCAGGTATGCGTATAGGCCAATATGTAGAAAACATTTTTTTAGGAGGGGTGGAGAGGGGGCCTCCTGAAGTTTGTTTCAAAATTGGTGAAAAGTGTATTACTTCTCTCATCAGAAACATCTGTATTTACCCTTTTCCCTTAACTTTTTGGATTTGTTACTAAATTGCTTAAAGATTGTGTCAGGGATGTGCAAGTCC
>JZLH01S0197896.1:29742-44321 GCA_001188425.1 Eucidaris tribuloides
TATCCATACAAGATAATGTTAAAGAAAAATTAAGGATAATATAATTGTTTTTTATAACAATCACCTACAATTCAGTGCAATTGCAGTGTTCCTCAATTTATGCCCGTCTAATTCCTGGTGCTTAGACTATTTGAAAAGATGTATATGAATGCGTTCTTCTTTTAATTACTTTTTAAAATAATTTAATGAAGAAAATTAGAAGCTGTATAATTCACAATTTAACATATTCAACTGCATGTTATTAAAGGCATGGTATAACAATGTTTCCAGGTAAAAAAAATCTGAGTTAAGTGATTCCCCATGCTGCCAGTGTCTCTGATAAGATCTAAAAATGAAGCCTGGAAAAAATCTCAGTTTAAAACGATCGTTACGTGCTTTGAAAAAGTGAAAATCATTGAGAGACCATTCCAGTTTTCCTCAACTGCTGTGGTGTAGAATTTTCTATCGCCTGATATGAAATTAATGTGCCAATATTTATCTGCACATATTTTACTAGTGACAGCATAACTGTCAGAACTTTTCTGTTCTAGGGTGTTTATTTGTCCGTTCAAACATTGTCAGATATGTCAGATAGCAAAGTTCGACCATTTTTTAAACGGGTCTCCCACAGTGTTATATAGTGTCTTTAATTTCAATGCAATCCTTCAATTAAAATATAAAACATAATATTTAACAACAAAAGACAAGAATAAGTAATATTGGTAATCAGTAACATCAGTCAATACATTAATACTCTCAGAAAAATGGGAATACTTCACAAGGAGTAACTACTGCAAGTGGCAATGTGTGCATAAAAGTAACGCTGCATAATCATATAGTCAGGGAGTGAATCAATCATCTCACGGCACAGTAATTTATTTTTAATCTTTACATTTCATGTTTAGATCTGCTTGTATGTCAAATTAATGAAATCTGACAAATAATGGCATTTCAGAAAACTTGAGACTATAATTATATCTCGTTAAACTGCGATTGAGGTAAATGAGTTATACCCAAACTCATAACCATTCAATCTGTTCAAATTAATGAATCTTCAATCAATTTTCTCAATGCAATGACGAATAAGAACAAAAACACGGACAATCATTCTGTGAAAATTCCACAAATTATAAATAATTTCAATTTGTATTGTACTTTGCACTGAGTTGCTTTAAGATTTATCAGATGAATTATTAATCAGTTACATTATTTATCAGATAATTGTTTTCATGTTTACTCTTACATTGCATATTATGAGTTTACATTTACCAACAATATTAAGTAGGGCACGATGTTTCTTATGCATCTGCACAAAATGATTGAAAATTGAGATAGTTTATCACATTGTTAAATGAAGTCATTATTCTGGGCTATGCCACGCTTGATGTCTAGTAGCAAGGTCTGTAATAACTCTACGGTCATCATTATTAAATATACCATTGTAGAAATCAACTAAGACTTGGGTATACTTCTAACTTGCGGCTTATTTCTCTTTTCATTTCATCAGATGTTCTGTTAGGAACACAAATGTGTTCTGCATGGCTACAGTCAAACAGCAAGGAGCATCATACCAAGCTGGACCACACCCCCATCTGCATGATCCCAATCCAGGAGAGGTACATCGTCTGCTGACGCGGAAACGTTTAAAGCGAGAAACGAAGCGACATCCTTTTCGGTCAGGGGCAGCCATAGCAGAAGATGTCCTGATCCAGCATGGAGCTCATCGCCACAGTGTAAAACCTGAGAGCATGGCAAGGATGGCTAACCGGGTGCGCACACAGCATCGACCGAAGGAGCCACGGACTTTGGACTTTGATCTGCAGGAGAACTTCATTCCTGAAGGTAAAGAACGTGATGAAACGGCAATGATTCAAACTTTATTATCTTTTTCCATAATAACCTATTATTAACCACAATAACAAATGCATGTTGGTGTCTGATTAGATTGTGTCACAGACAGACATTTTTAACTCTTAATGTGCCGAAGTCGCAGATCCGCGACAAGTAATACACGTAAAGTCCATAGAGGTTAATATCCCCCGGCACGTTAAGAGTTAAACATTACCATTATTGAAAGCCTTAGGAAAGTTAAACATTATTCAGTGCCTGTATTGACAACCTACATCATAAGGCTGACTTTGCATACCTTGTCATATTTTCCTTATGCCTTGTTGAAAATGACTGTCCCTGACACCAAAAGATCACACCCATTGTGTCGACAGAATCAAGTGATGTGGGATGATTCTTGTCACTGTATGCAGTAAGGAACGAAAGATGAAAGAAAGATATTATGACGAGAATGAAATAAATACATACATGTACATAAAAAGCTCGAGCAATTCATATCGTGAGTCATTAGTATCCCTCTACCCCTCATACTTGCCTTTTCTCCACCCATCAATTTGTGACTATGTCCACCTATTTACTTCAATATCGAACCAAACATGACTTGACCTTAAACCAAGGAGTTTGTTTTATACACTTCCTCTTTACTACACAAGTTATTTAACCAGCAGGACTGTGCCATATAACCTGCTTTGGTCTCATTAATTTTTTTATAATGGTAAAAACAAACAAATGCAGCAATTCATCCAGCATTTACAAATTTAAATTGTATTTGGTCTTAGACATAAACCCTTGTCTTCTATTATTTTGAGAGTTAAAGTTTAAATCAATTGTGATCCATCAACAAGCTGGACATATATTTAACATGTTACTGTTAGGCCCCATAACATTGTTGTTGTGATTTTGCATTTTTTCATTTATTATTTTTATTATTATTTTTTATTTATTTTTATTTTTCATTTATTTTATTTTATTTATTTATTTATTTATTTTTTTTTTTTGGGGGGGGGGTTGGTGAGGAGGAAGAGGGTCTTCAAAAAGGAAGCTAAACCTTGATTAAAATACTCAAGATTGAAATTACTGCAGGAAGCAATGTCGTGACGAAACAATAGCACGTGCTTCTAACTAGTGTCACCCCTTTTTTCAGGGATTTACCTAACTCGTTGTTGATGACATTGAAATATAACTATGTATTTAAAGTTAATTGACCTTTGTCATGAACCCATATAGATTCTGGCCTAAGTCTAACCAGTTCATCTATATGGTTGTTTGTACCAACCATGAACAAGATTAACCTGGGAGCTTGCAATTATCATAATAATCAGATACTCAAAAATGACATTTTTGTTTCCAGAACTTATGATTCTTTAATGGTATTGGCTAACATTTACCACAGTTAAAAAAAAATCTGAGCCACATGATTCCCCATGCTGCCAGTGTCTTTGATGAGGTCTAAAAATGAAGCCTTGAAAAAAATTGTATTTCAAAATGATTATTTAGTGCTTTAAAAAAGTGAAAATCGTAAGTTGACCAGTTTCCCTTTGCCCATTTCCTCCCATAGACTTACTGTGTGTACGCCTAGGTTATTGAAACTCGCCCTGAGTTTTAATTGTTTATTTATGCATAACTTGTCATAGGCAGTGTAACTTTCCCAACTGTTATATTCTAGGGTGATTAATGTCCATTTGAACACTACTATGTAGCTCAGATATCATCATTTGATATTTTTTTAAATTAAAGCTCCACAATGTTAGCCTATCACTTTAAATTTCCGACACACACCAAAAAGTACTTGAGAATTAATTTAATTTTTCTTTTTGCAGATTTCATTGTAGCAGACATAAGAACCCAAAGAAGGCGCACTATTGTGATGGCAACTGGGCAGCAATTGCAACTGTTAGCCAGAGCGAGAACATGGTATATAGATGGTACATTCAAGGTACGTTTATTACAAATCACTTTTTTAAGTTCCAGTAAATGGGAATGAAAAAAAGTAAAGCAAAAAGGGGATAACTGCTAAAACATGTATATCACATGCTGAGTTTATATAGAAAACAGAAAATTGTAGGTCTTTGAGCTTTTGATAGTGGTATAAGCAAAAAATAAAAATAAAAACCTTCTACATAACAATAATGTAACTTGGGCTACGAAGGCACCTCCTATGGGACAGCACGACCACCCGCTGCCCCTTGTTCTCTACAAGTGTAGAAAATGTATTGTCTAGTACAAGCCACTTTTTTTAACTCATTACCCGTAGGATGCCTGCCCTTTACCCGAACTTTTAGAAATCCTTGGAAAATGAATTTGCTCCTCTCAATTTGTACACCTTTCCCAATTTGACAATGGACAACCTGTGATAATAAGAAGAGGAGGGAGAGAATGGGGGAGGGGAAGACACAGAGAGGACAAAAGAGAAAGATTTTAAAACAGATGACCTGGTAATAAGTGATCAAAGCAAACGCAATATCTTTTTGCCAAGATCACTAACAAATATGAAAGTCAGTTGCCTGGAAATTGTTCCCAAAATTAGACTTTCCAGCCTTTGATAATGAAAAATAAGGGATAATTTTGCACAGGAATAGGAAACAGCATCTCCCATTGGAGTATGTAATGAGTTATTGAGAAAATAGGAAAATCTTATCAAAAGAAGGGCTGAAAAGGGTGAACATTTAGATTATTTCATCCAAATTTAGAATGGTTGAGAGGTCTGTAAGCCAATAAACTATTTCTTAAAGCATTATTAAATACTAACATAATTATATGCAAAATATGTTTGCCATATTTACCCTACGTTGCTGTGATATACACAGCCCTTAGATTCTTTTAAATGGGATGAAATATATATTATGGTTTGTTTGTTGGGATGCCAGAATGTTTATTATATTTAATAATTATTAATATATATTTATGTTTATTTTCAATATTACATTAATTTTCAGGTGGTGCGCCAGCCCTTCTATCAGCTTCTCAGCATTCACGCTTTCACCAACCAGGGGAACTGTTGCAAGCAAGTTCCCCTGGCATATGTCCTCATGACTGGAAAGAAGGCACGGGAATACGAGGCGGCTTTCGAGGCCATACGGACAGCACTCCCGACTGAGCCAGCATTGTCAGAGGTCATGATGGACTTTGAATCGTCGCTGTGGAAGGCAATGGGGAGAGTTTTTCCGGAGGTAAATATCTTCATTCCTTACTATAGTAAAAATTCAAGTAATCATACATAGTAATTGCATGACTTTGAAAACACATAAACATCTGAAATTGAGTTTTACACACAAGACAATATAACTTTCTCGATTTACATAGAATAGAATGGAATTGAGGACTTTAAGCAATTTTACCACATTAATAACAAATGTTATTTATCTAACATATTTCTCAATCAATTATCAATTTTTAGCTCATCCGGCCCGAAGGGCCCAATGAGCTTATGCCATGGCGTGGCGTCCGTCGTCCGTCCACAGTTTTGAAAATGCTTCTTCTTCGTCATTTCTCAACCGATTTTGATTCTGATTGTTTCATACGATAGGGCTAGGTGGGGGAGTTAAAACTTCTACACAGAATCGTGAAATTCATTATATATATTAATTTATGCAAATTTATTTCGAAATCACAAAAAATGCTTCTTCTCCTTCATTTCTCAACCGATTTTGATTTTGATTGCTTTATTTGGTAGGGCTGACTTATGCACATTAAAATTCCACACAGAATTTTGAAATTATACTCTATTAATTAATTATGGTAATTTATGCAAATTTTTCCAAAAATAACAAAAATTGCTTCTTCTCCCACATTTCTTGACCAATTTTCATTCTGTTTGTTTGATCTGATAGGGCTTGGTGGGGGCTTCAAGACTTCTACACAAAATTTTGAAATGAATCAATTATGCAAATTTAAAATTAATCAATTATGCAAATTTATGCAAATTTTTCAAAATAAAAAAAAATGCTTCTTCTCCTTCATTTCTCAACCGATTTTGATTGTGATTGCTTTATTTGGTAGGGCTGACTTATGCACATTAAACTTGTACACAGAATTTTAAAATTATACTCCATTAATTAATTATGGTAATTTATGCAAAATTAATCCAAAAATAACAAAAATTGCTTCTTCTCCCACATTTCTTAACCGATTTTCATTCTGTTTGTTTTATATGATAGGGCTAGGTGGGGCTTCAAGACTTCTACACAAAATTTTGGAATTAATCAATTATGCAAATTTAAAATTAATAATGCAAATTTATTCAAAATCACAAATAAAATCACAAAAAATGCTTCTTCTCATTCATTTCTCAACCAATTTTGATGTAGTTTGCTTTATTTGGTAGAGCTAAGCTTGGTACACTAAACTTCTACCCAGAATTTTTAACTGTTGCTCCATTAATTAATTATGGTAATTTATGCAGATTTATTCCAAAAATAACAGAAATTTATTTCAGTTCTTATTCATATCAAGTACCTTTTAATTTGGTTCCACTTCAAATGTGTTTTTTCCAACAACAAAAATCAGTATGAAGCCCCGGAAGGGATCCGGGGGTGCAATCATATAATTCTTGTAGTTATTATTGTTTTTTTTATTATTATTATTTTTTTTTCATGTCCCTTCCAGGGCATGAAACTAATATTTTTCTCACTCTAATTTTTTTGTATTCATGTTCCTTCCGGGACATCAAATATTAATTTTTTGACCAGTATAAAATTGTACCACATGAAATTTCGGATATATGATGTTGCGAGATGCCGGATGAGCACTACGTCATTGACGTTTTTTAGTTAGTCATGGTTGATCAACTCGTTCCCGAAGGATTTACTAGGTTGGAAAAAAACATAGAGACTCTGGAATTGTCTAGATGAACAATGTAGAAGTACATGATGACATAAATGGTACCCCAGGGTACCAACTAGAAATCTGCTATTTTGTTGAAATTTTTTTTTAGCATTGTACCCTGGGTTCGAAATTGTGTAAACGTTATGTAAGAAGTGCGAAAATAACAAATTTTGCTAAATTTTACCCATTTTATGTCAGTTTATGCCATTTTGTTGTGAACTTGCGCAGGTTATGCAACATAACCACTGATTTCAGTGATCATAAATGAAGGAAATACATTTCTGGAAATAAGAGGGCGCTGCATAAAGTGTCACACTGGAGTAAAACGGTACCCCGGGGTAGCGCGCTGCATTAAAAAAAAACACATTTTGGCAAATCCTTTCATATCCAGAAATTTTTGTACATAATTTTGATCAATTGGACCCTTCCCTTGTAGCGGTCAGGGGAGGGGTCAACCGGAGTCAAATTTTTAACTTGGTCTTATTTCTGCAAAGTTTATTTCATATGTACTTGACCAGTTACAAAGATTAATAAAATATGTAATTTTTCTTGTATTTTGTGCTTTGTTAATGGAATATGAGGGTCATCCGGTCAAAGGTAAACTGAGGTCAAATTTCAAACAACGTTAAAATTCGACAAATTACATATCAAATTGCTTGTCTTACTGAGGACATACCAAACATATATACGATTAAGTGTTTTTGACATTCTTTCATTCAAGAAATGCTTTTGTTTTCTTCAGACCCTTATTTGTAGAAGACAAAGTACTGCAGTCCACAATACTGATTATTGATTATTTATTATTGGAAATCAACAAGTGTGACAATGCTGGTTTTGGTCCTATATTCATCTTTGTGTCAATTAATTTCACAAAGTTTGGATGAACAACTCAAACAATTGTGATATGTAGTCATACTTGAAAACTTTGAGCCTGTGTTTTTCCAAAGTAGTATTATGTGATTTCAGTGCTTCTTATTCTGCAGTCTTCAAATATCCCTTTAAATAAAAAAGCTACACCTTTGTTCAAATTTTTCCAATGATGACTTGACATTTTTCTGACTATGTCCCCCCAAATTAGCCATTTAGCACACTGTGTTGCATTTTTTGTTTTAAATGGTGTCATATTGATAAGCAGAACAAGCCGCTCCCAAATGACCTGTCGAAGTTGGTTTTGTAGTACATGTGTCATCCACTATATCCCACTCTAGTTCAATACAATGATTTTGACAGGGAAAATTAAATGGAACAAAATTGATACACAAAGTTATGAGATCAACCTCTAATTATCTGTGGCTCTTTTTTGATGCCATAAATTGATTGCTTGACACCCCTACCCCCCCCCCAAAAAAATAAATAAAATAAAATAAAAACAGGAAAAGAACCCAAGAAACATGTACATGTTAAAAAATATCCCTTCGTAATAACAAAGTTAGGACAGAAAACATGATTTTCAAGAAAAACGTCAGCCATTGTGCATTTTTGACTGGCACACCTTTATTTCTTGCATCGAGAACTCAAAACTTAAGGTTCCATGTCGAAATAGGGGTAAAAACTGTGATTTAAGTACGATAAGCAAAGAGAGTCATTTTAACCCCTGTATATATAGCCCACTCTTATTACAACTTGTAAAAGATAAGGAGCCCATACCAATCCCTATGACATAATAACAATCAAAAAAGAAATTAAGAATTAGCATTTCTCATAAGTGATTTTAAATAAATTAGCATAAATTAGCATACTTAATGAATTCAGAAATTCTGTCTAAACTTTGGAAGCCCTCACCTACCTTTATCGGTCCGAGTAAGCACAATCTAAGTCTGCCAAGAAATAAATGAAAAGTTGACTACACATCATAATCAGGGTCAAGTGACAAGAAATGACCTTTGACCTGGATTTTGCAACCGGAAGTGGTTCTCACATGATGAGTGATAATTCATAACACCAATCCATACGTTCCAAGGAATAATGACTTATACTCTGAAACTTATGCCAAAAATTTCAACAACAAAAAATAACACTGGATAAATGATTATTGTTTGAGCAGTCACCACCATTGCCGTCAGAAAACCAGTGTGTATGTCTCGCTTCTGAAGCGTACAGCAAGGAGAAAACAATGATCAGTAGAAATGGATATGGGTTTTGAGCATGGAGATACACCCACTCCCCAACCCTCCCCCCCCCCCAATACCCTTTGAAAACTGCATGTGTGTGTGACAGGATGTGTCAAAATTGCCAAACAAACACAAAAGTACACAAAGATTAAGTAATCTATGCTTTTTCTAATATGTGCATATTGGCATTGTACGTCTTGGTGTACAGTACAAGAAAAACAGCTGTCAATGGGCTAAAATCTTGAAGGGTCACTCATTGATTTTCATTTCTATTTATAGCACAAAATGATCTTCCGGAACTGTAATTTCTTCAGGCTTCAATTCGCACATTTTTAAAGAAAATTTGGAAACATTGCTAAATGATGCCTTTTTAATATTTCAAACCATGTATTCAGGTACAGGTCAAGGGATGTTGCTTCCACTGGAAGCAAGCCGTCTGGCGAAAGCTGCAAGGGCTAGGTCTGGCCAATATGTATATGGAGGGAGGAGACTTGGCGGTAATCCTTCGGCAGTTGATGTCTCTGCCATTTCTTCCAGCGGAGGAGATGGTTGGTGTGCTGGAGGACCTGTGCATGCAGGACACACACAACAGATTGGATGAGGTACGATAATTCAAAACTCAAATTCATATTGAAAGTACTGTCATATGAAACTTTTGAAATTGAATTGTAGTTAAATATAATGTGTCTGACAGACATGATCAATGAATCAACATAACGAAAGCAGTTGGTGTAAGGTACAGCCGGTGTTCAGAATTTACACTACTGTGTAACACACAAATTGAGCTAGAAGTCCATTACAAAAAGTACATGTCAAATCATAACTAACATGAGGCAGCATGAATTTTCACAGGTTTTCACTATTTTTCATTTAAGTTTTCACAGCAAAGAAATGAATGTAATGTTTCATTTCAGGTATTATGAAAAATAACTATATCGTCGCTGGGCTGTTAAAAACAAAGTTTTTAGGATTTTTAGGAGACTGAAAAAAAATATTCTCATTTCAACAAATTATGTGCATAGGGTATGTTATTTGAACTTAAGACTATGTTTGATAATCAATCATGTTTTGACATATTCAGTTCATTTGGTTATTGGAAGATGAATTATGTCTTAATTTAAATATTTATCAAAGAATGTCATTTTCACCAAAATTTGAGATACGAGGTTTTATCAGCCCAACGACGATATCTACTCAATTCAAGATCATTTTCATGATGTAATTTGGAGTTTACCTGCTATCGATTGACTTTGGACAGTCGCAGTATGCTTTAAATACTTCAGCATTGATGAAAATCAAATTCACAGAAAACAACCAAGAAAAAAATAATAATAGGATAATAATTAAAAAAAATTGTAAAACTAGCAACGGCATTAACAATAATAACCGAAATAATAAGTATAATACCATATTGTAATGCACAAAAATCCATCAAAATTTATTCATTGCACAATCAGGAACTTGATCCAGAAATTTATACTTAAAGCCCAAATTCAGTTTTGGGAATTTTAATCTAATTTTATTTGACAATTTTATGCCTAAAGGTCACATCACACCAATAACAGGTTCTGGATATCACTCGGGTTTTTTTTTTTATTATTAATTTAACGAAAAATCTTGGTGTGGGGTGGGGGGGGGGTACCAGCAAGATTACGGGCCCCTCCAAAATTTTTGACTATATTCTACATTATAGCATCCAAAGGGTTAATAAATGATTAAGGCTATCCAAGTTATACCTCATCATTAAGAGCAGACTCTGTTCTTTCTGTTGAGCTATAATTTGGATAACCTAAACAACAATCAGGCCCCCCCCCTTTTTTTTAGCAGTCCCTAAATATACAAACTCACCTTTTTGGGGAGAAAATGTCAAATTTAGAAAATACTTTAACAAGATTTCTATTCAATGACTTAAAAAAAGCATGTTTATATGTATTTTGCCCATTTAATAGACCCATAAAAAATATTAGGGAACTTAACTCTTGCACAGTTACATGTACATCCTTCATACTTGCACAATATACTTTGTACATCTGAGTTACATCCAGGTTTTGCTGTGGTTAAAAAAAATAAAAGAATAAAAATTGACTGACTGACCCAATTTTCAAATTTCCAACTGGAGGACAACATAGCACTTTTATTTTTATTTGGCTTTATCATCAAATTTTCACTAACATCACCAGAGACACAATAATCATCATCAGTAATGCCAGTATTGAATGTTTTTGAGTCACACGCAAGTAAAAACTGTCCCAGTGACCAAATCTGGAAAAATCTGACATTATTATTTTTTTAATTCCTTCACCACTCCAATCCCCAAAAGGGTTGGGGGGGGGGAGAAAAGAAACATCCCAACAACAAATTGATAAGTATTCTTTCTTTTCCTTTCCTATTTCTTACCAGGTATTTGGATACATCTGCAGACAATGGCTTGATGGACACTTTCCGGTTCATTCTTGGTCTGTGTACAACAGGGCTGTACGCACCAACAATGACCTGGAGGGATGGCACCACCGGCTTAACGGGAAGGCCGGTGGTAAATCCCTCGGTGTCTACCAGTTGCTGTCTCTCCTACACAGAGAGGCAGCACTGGTAGACATCACCATACGTTTGGTGAGCTGGCGGCGTGTCACCAAGAGAGTGAAAAAGAATGCCGGTGCCGCCCAGCGGAGATTGTTCCATCTATGGGGGCAATACGACAGAAATGAAAAGACTGCAGCAGAACTCCTGAGGGCATGTTCCCATTTGTATGGGAATGTGTAATGATAACGTAAATGGGCAATTACACAAAGTGGCTATGCATGAGCTGAAAAAATTCAAGTTTCCCTCCATTATACAAGATTTGCACTTTCATAATACATATATGACCTTTAGAAAATTGAATACCACATGTTTGGACATGTCTTCAAAAAAGAATGATTTTTAAAGTAGGAAACTGGTGAAATTTGAAGTATTCATCATCATCATCATATCCACTTATGTTAGTTTTTAGAAGACAATTCAGCTTTATTTCTTGAAACATGCGAAACAAACCGGTGGAGTTCTGCTGCAGTCTTTTCAATCTGCATAAAATCAAGTGTAAGCATTGGGATGGTTGACCCACAGACTAAGGTTTCAAGTGGGCAAATGTAATGTAAATGACCCTTCCCATTATGTAAATTGTTCTCATAGTACATAGTATGAATAGCAAATTGCACCAATTAATGCAGCCTTGTTACATTACTCAACTAGTTAATTTTAAGTGGCGAAGCAACAAATTAGAAATTGAACTCCAATAACAAAAGAAATCACACTGATCTCATCACATTAATATGTTTAATGTTGTATACTATGCGTATCTATAACATGACTTGTTCTCTGTGACAATGTTTGCAATGATGTTAATCAGTTTACAAGTATGTCTCCTAACAAGATTACATTACAAATCGAAAAACTATAATGAAAAGAAAACACTTGTGAGGGTTTCTTCCCCCACCTCCCCCTTCCCCAAACGCTTTTTAAACTATGTAACGTACATGTACAGTAACAGACACTGTTGTCGGGAAAGAATGTAATGAATAATGAGTAACCATAACATAAGACCAATGTTCCTGTAATTTATGCAAAAGTGTATTCCAAAATATTTGCAACATAGTCAGTTTATGACTCCTTATAAGTGGACTTTGAAAAATGTCAACTTTTTGGAATAACAGCTCAACATGAGGACATCTTTCAATAAGGTCCTTTTCATTTTGTAATGTAGGCCATAACAGAAATATTTCAATGGTTTTCATGGAGTATGGTTTATTGTTCAAATATCGAGTTTGTACAAACTGAAATACATGATGTATTTCAATATGGTGTTCATGGGGTATACTTTATTGTTCAAATTTTGCTTATGTACAAATCAAAAGCAACATGTATCATTTATGATGATGTAAACACTTTTAGCTATCTACCATTGAAACATTTTGCAAGAGACCTGCAAGTAAGTGAATGTCCCTTCAAATATACATGGAAAAACCATGGTAGTGCACATATAAGTAGATAACTGTATCGGATGTGGATTACCAATTCAAGTTCTAATTGGTGTGTTTTTATATGCATGCGGGTAAATTGTGTGCAATTGAGGTTCAGGCTGCCTGTCTCAAATTTATACCCTACAATAAATAAATAAAAATGAAAGGGTATATCAGAAGTGTTACATTAGATTTAAGGATTGATTTCAAGATATATGAACTTGGGGTTACTGGTGAATGTCTATGTTCATCTTGCTTTCTTTTTTGCATCAAGACATGACATATCAATCAACAAGACTCGATGCAATGAAGCAATTTTTACACGGTGTGTTAGTAGTAACAGTAGTAATCCAGAATTTAAATCCGGTTTAGTCCCTGAATAAATATGAAAAAGTCATAAGACATATGAAAAGCATCAATAATTATTGTCACTTGTCAGTAGCTACATGTAATGGGTGAGTTTCTGTTTAACACAATCATAATCAATTTTAAGACAGTACTTTAGCTCATTTATTTGCGAGATGTTTTCATACGTGTGTCACTATTTCAATTAAGAGCAAGTTTTACCGAATCGCTGAACAGAATCCATAATAATAGTAAATACTTCAACTAAGAAAGATGATTGGAACAAAAATTGCAAATCATTAACCAACCAGAATTAATGTCAAGCATGGGACATGACACATCCACGATGAGGGTTTCATTTTTTTTTTTTAAATCTCAATAAATCAGGTGTTCCATATATTCTGCAAATCTCCTACGTTAACAGGGTAAGGAGAAATGTCAATACAGGTATTTGAAATACCATTCCATATTGTTTTCTTGCAATTTTTTTTCTATTAAAGCTGGGAAACTTTGTAAACTTAGTACAATTGTTCAAACTGAGCTTTTTTTATCACAAAAATCTGAAATACAATTATACAATTCATGTATACCACCGTTTGTTAATTGAGCATGATACATTAGATAAAAATACTCCTGTGGGCAAAGTTATTCAAAAATATGTTATTCTTGAAATACATTTTTAATCAATATGCTACTTGATGCAAGTAATGCTGTGGAACGATGATGAAGCTTTTTATGTTTTATATTGTGTTACTGCATGTGTGAAATAAGGAATAACAGTATATACTGTAATACAGGACATTAATATCACGCAGATAATGTAGGCCTACATACTCCACTGTTCATTACAATAAATCTAAATAATACTGTAATTATACCGTTTCGTTTTTATTGATAATAATAATAACAAATAAAACTTATAACACACTTAATACTTCATAATTAAACAGGGAAAACCTTGTCAATTTAAAAAAATGCAATTTCATTCACTAATGTTATACATCCTGTGTACAGTATACCATGTACAGTAAATATTGTATAGTGCGTCTGATGGACCAAATGTATATATTCATGTAAATTAATGCATAAATATTGAGAATATTATGTTGGAAATTTCCTACTCAATAAGCATGTAAATATGTTGCCTGTTTCAATTAAATTATTGTTGTTGAATAAAATTGAAGCTTTTATGTTTTATGTCAGTCAGTGTTACTGCATGTGTGGAAGAAGTAATGAGAGCATACTGTAATAAAGAGGGAGTACACCTGTACTGTGAAATGATTATGGTGATATGATGTTAGTGAGAGACACACACAAAAAGAAAAAAAACATTGTATATAAACACTCACCCTCCCAAAACACCATCCACCAACCCACAAAATTGAGGCAAAATCAGTAAAATAAATTGGGCAGTTTTGGAAAATAAACCCAATTTTAATTTTCACCTCCTACCCCCCCCCCCCACCCATCCAATGAA
>JZLH01S0197929.1:39389-49389 GCA_001188425.1 Eucidaris tribuloides
ACGGACAGGAGATAATTCTAGCCTATTACATGCAAATGGAGCTGTCGCATATGCATGTGAGTCAAAAATTAAACTATGAAATTCATAACTCTTATTCTTTGATGGATTTATTAGAATAAGTGGGTTATCTCATTTCTGCCTTTTATTGCAACCAACTGTAAGGTCAGGGTGGACTGCTCCTTTAAATATAGTCAACCTACTTTCTTAAACGGAGCGTGAACAAACTCACTAGCTCAGGACCGATAGAAGTGTTGTTTCGGATAAATTGCTCTCTGAGACTTCCGAATGGTTATCTATCCTGGAAACATGCGAATATTCACTCCTGGAAAGGATGGTTTTGGGTGTATTTCTTCCTTTGACTGGAATATTGATTTTCCCAAGAAAGATTTTTTTTATCAGTATTATTATCTGTTGTAACAAAAATTCAGCAAGATGGCGACCGGCTCACAGTCTTTCTCGCCAAGAGTTATATTTTGGAGATTGTATCCTATAAATTTCACCATATTAACATTGCTATTTTCTATGCTTCTCATCATAAACATGCAGATTTGCTTCTAACGCAAAATAAATAATAGCCAAGTTAACTGTAATTGACGGCCGTTTCCTTAATTACTGATAAATCAATCATTATTCAATCAAATGGTCAATGTATCAATAATCAATGAAAATCAACTTATTCGTCGACCTCTGACTCCAAACTTTTCGAGAAAAAAAAAACGTTATGAAAGTTAATAATTGTGGTGATTTCAATTTGGGCGTGGTTTTGGTTTGCGGAGCCGATAGAAGATAGTCTTTTCCATACCTTTTGATCTATGAATATCGACACGCTGATACATGTAATCATGTTTATTTCGACTCAACTCTTCTTTCCAAAATCCACATCAGCATGCGGGTTGTTGAAACTTAAAAACCAATTTCACTTCATACTCCTTGTCGAAAGCCTGTAATGTATTGTTCAGGCTGATTTTACCTTCCGGGGGAAACCACACTTCACAACATACAATAACCCGCCCCGATGTCTATGTAAAGTACAGACTTGCGCTGCCTCAGATCGTTCCATATTAATTGAACTTCGTCATCGACATTCCCATCCAAGCTTTCAAATCAAAACTGAAATCTCACCTAATGAAGACCCATTTAACTGACTATTAGTTTCCATTATGATTAATTTGTACATTAATAGATTTTATAAGTACATGTACTCTTGCCCTATGTTCATATGTTTATGTTAATAATTGTCGCCATGAGTGTCTTTTGACTGCTGTGTGCGTGTTACAGATGTATATGTCCTTATCATATTCTAATAATTAATTATAATCATAATTATAATATTATTATTATCGTTATTACATGCATTATTATTATTATCGTTATTATATGTATTACTATTATTATTGTTATTCGTGATGATGATGATGAGGATGATGATGATGATGATGATGATGATGATGATGATGATGATGATGAATGATGATGATGATGATGATGATGATATTTGTTTTGTCTATTTCCTCACTTAAAGTTTGACCTGCGTTTGGGGTGTTTTATCGGTATTTATGCTTAGATTATCACGAGGCAACTTTGTAGACCAATGAATGACATATAAACATTGATACATCAATATTGTCATTGTATGATCCAGGTTAATGCTTTTCGATTAAATTTAATTTGTGTTTATTAATACATTCGATCACTGTGATATATAAACTTCTGTGTCCTTGGTGAAACACTTTCCTTTCCAAAACAACAACAGACAATCTCACCTGGTGAAACAGACTGACCTACCCATGGGCACCTGTACAGACGCATTTCAACGCATTACATTTCAAATTATGGACGTTTTGTCTAGAAAACAGGATGGCTGTGACAAACGATATCACCAACTGCTTGGCAATCGCATGTCTGTTTGTAGTCTCTATATTTTTTGCAACAACTTTCGATAACAGCCGTCTGTCGAAAATAATCTCTGTAGACAAACCTAGATATAAGGTGTAACAAATGTATACTTTTGCTCATATTTATTACGTCCGTCAAGAGGAATAATGCTTTATATATCTGTTCGTCTGACTGTCTGCTAGTCTGTTAACCCGATTACAACCTGAACTATTGAACAAGTATTCTGGAAAGGTCGTGGTTTTTTTTTATAATACGCATCTGGGAATATCAAATAAAAGGTGAGCTTGGGATCTGAACATCAAAATTGAAGATGAACTGGTCAAAACGTTCAATGAGCATTTCCTAAATATGTTTTTTTTCAAAACATCCTTAACCAGGACTACATAATTGCTGAAAAGATATAACGAAGGTCGAAGATCAAATATATACATAACGAGCACCCATGGCTTTGGATGTCTCTTCCAGACATGCACTGTTTTATTTCCATTGTTTTTCGTCGTTTTACCGCCAGTTTGTTTCTGTTTTTATGGTGTGTATTCCCCTTGCTTCGCTCGCGAAGATATTATTCTCGTGATGGGGAGTCAAAAATTGTTAGTGCAAGGAATAAATGAGATAAACAGAGCAAAATCAGGGAATTAAGGCACAGTCAGTGGAAAAGTTTGAGAAAACATGAAGCACATCTGAATACGGTAAACTTTTCTCTTTTGATGAATGAAAGGTTTGTCAGAGAGAATTAAACATGTCGAGCGGAGAGTTGAAGCAGCAAACCTGCTCGACGTGTTTCTCATTTTCTTTAAAATTCGTTCATATTATTAATTTTCATCGAAGAAAAAATTTGTTCAAGCCTGAGTTTCATGTATGTATTTTCAGTCACAATTTTATGTAGAGTGTCTCTATGAATAAACATTCACGAATATTGAATGTACGGTAAGTGATATTTTGTGAAAAAATAAACGGATCGAGGTTGCTCACATAATATTGAAAGTCAAGGTGTTGTGCGATTTGTGAATTTTTTTGCGATGTTAAAATATCAAAATCATTTTCTCTCAATTATATTCCAAACTTAATAATGATGTTGGTCCTCCATTTTTCCCCCCCCCGGGGGGGGGGGGGGCACTGTCATTACAAGGTGTACACCATGCGCGTGTGAAAACGCAAATAAAAGGGTTGTTTTTCACGGTTGGACGATGTACTCGCGTACATTGAAAAGGGTATCAAAATCGCCAAATCAGGAAAAGGGTAAGTTTTAACAGAAGGTTTACTTTAAAAAGGGTATCATTTCAGACTTGAATACTTGTTTAGGGTATCTTTTCAGACTTGAATATTTGTTTAGGGTATTCTGAGATTGACAGATAATTACTAGTTTAGGGTCCATTTTGAAAGTCCATAACACACGCGCATGGTGTACACCTTTGTAATGACATCGCCCCCCCCCCCCCCTCCCCCCCGAGATTTGTTCTGCCTTCTCTTCAAAATATTTTGCTCATAGACAGAAATTTCAATTTTAAATGGTGCATCTTTACCAGATCAGCATAGTGTAACGCAAGCCAGCAGACATGGAGTCCCTTCTGTGTCGCAGTAGTAGTAGCGGCCATCGAAGGACAGCAGCCGGGAAACAGGACAAGAGACCAGCAGCAAGGGCGGTAGTGAGCACGGAACAGAACATATATGTCGATATCTAGGATATTAGGATAAGGATAAATAAGGATAAATAAAAAAAAATATAAACATTATCAAGAGTTGCTCCATCAAAACCAGACAAGATTGATGTGGTCATTAGAACATTTCTGTCGGTAAATGAAAATAAATATATATTTCACTGATAAACCGGGGTGTTTTCTCGTCATAAGTACATTATAGTGTTGATTTATTTGGACTGTCACGTCCTCAAAATAATGTGTTTTGTGGCAGTCCAACTTCTGCTCTCTGTTCAGTAATACACATTAAAAATTTCATATAAAATATGTAATGTATTACTTAAAACACGTATTTTTTATCCAGTCATGCATTATTTTCAAGATGTACATTTTCTGATATTTTGTTGTTGTGGTTGTAGAAGAAAATAAATTCAAATCAAAAGTGGGTTCTAAAGTGTTCTTTTATTATCGTACTGAGAGAACCTTTCAACCTGAAGGTTCTTCAAAGAAACATTACAGATTCTCCAGAAGTGTTCCAGCTTTTATTAGTTCTAATAAAGGAATCTTTTGAGGTTCATGCACATAAAACAAGAACAATTAGAGAAGCCCTTTCCCCAAAGGTCCAAAATATGTAGACAAAAATACTGTATTGCTATGCTAATTTGCCGAAAATATTAATGATAAGCTATAAAAATAAGTATTATTTCTAGGGGAAACTTGGCTTGTTCACACATACAGCACACATTGTGAAGTGAAATACATCCCAAGTTATACAAAGATTAATTAAAGGTATTGGCTAACATTTACCACAGTTATAAAAATCTGAGCCGCATGATTCCCCATGCTACCAGTGTCTTTGATGAGGTCTAAAAATGAAGCCCTGAAAAAAATTGTATTTAAAAATGATTATTTAGTGCTTTAAAAAAGTGAAAATCGTAAGTTGACCAGATTCACTTGCCCAATTCCTCTCATAGACTTACTGTGTGTACACCTAGGTTAATAAAACTCGCCTCGAGTTTTATTGTTTATTCATGTATAACTTGCCATTGGCAGTGTAACTTTCCAAACTTTTGTATTCTAGGGTGTTTATTTGTCCATTTGAACACTACTATGTAGCTCAGATATCAAAGTTTGACAATTTTTTAAAATTGAAGCTCTACAATGTTAGCCTATCACTTTAACAACAAAAACACCAACACCACCAACAACGAGATGATGGCAACAAGAGGAAGAGAAGTTGAATATCGAAGAAAATGTCAAAAAATGTAAACAAGTATGAAAGAAAAATGGTATATAGGCCAAGATGGATTAGTTAAAAATTATATGATTAATAAAGAAAAGAATCTTGGATATAAATAATATAGATTCATAGACAATATATGAAACTTATAGAAAATAACAAGAAAATAAGTCACAATGTACATGTATCACACCAACAAAAAAGACGATTTTCAATAACTGCGATCGTCTTACCAGCTATATAGAAAACAGAAAGAAAGAAAGATATAACGAGAGCATTGAATATATAGGAGCGCTGTTTGAAAACAGCAACGCTGTCCTTACAAATCAGAAAGAAATTGAATGGTATTCTGTTTTTGTAACTTTCATTATCATAATTCAACACATTGTATTTATTCACTAAGAAAAGGGGGTTCCTTTCAGAACCAGTTTGTAACGATATTGGCACCATTTTTGCAATACCATTTTGAGGTGTTTATAATAAGTATACCATTTTGAAGTAGACGTGTTTCTTGAAATCACAAATGCGGACAGTATGGTGCCAAATTAAGATACCTTTTTAAGCGTCAAAGTGGGGCTAATACGCACCCAAAATGGTGCCATTATTGTAACAAAACGCGAAGTTTTCGAAACTTTTTTTTCTTCCCTAGAGTACTGGTACCGCTATTATTCACACCGATTTTTGTTTTCAGAATTTGAATACGTTTATAACATGTCAAACCAACTTAAATCTACACTTTTACATTTGTGTTGGTGTTTATTCATTTTGTTTATTTTATTTGTTTATTTAAGTTTAGTTTTGGGGATTTTTTGTTATTTGAAAGCTTTATGCCCCAAAGTCATAACCCTGCAATAATAGATTCTGAATGTCTTTAGTTTTTGTCTCGCCTGCGTAGCGGAGCGAGACATAGGTATCACTATTTCCGGTGTCGGCGTCGGCGTCGGCGGTGTCAGCGTCGGCGTCAACAATTGTGTTGTACACCCAATAACTGTCTATAGCTTCGAGGTAGGATCACCAAATTCATACCAGAGGTCCATCTCCTGAAGGCACAGGTCAAGTTCGAATATGAGTCGAATTTGAATAAGGTCAAAGGTCAAAGGTCAAAGGTCAAAGGTCAATGAACTTTCCATGACTGGCACTGTGCTGTGCTGTACACGACAATAACGTTTCTATAGCTTCGAGGTAGGATCACCAAATTCATACCAGAGGTCCATCTCTTGAAGCGCAGGTCAAGTTCGAATATGAGTCGTTATTTGAATAAGGTCATAAGGTCAAAAGGTCAATGATGGCAACTTTCCATGACTGGCACTGGCTATGTCTGTACACACTATTAAACTTTCTATTAGCTTCTTGAGGTTAGGATCACCAAATTTATACCAGAGCGTCCATCTCTGAAGGTGCAGGGTCAAGCTCTCGAATAATGAGTCGAATTTGAATAGGTCAAATGGTCTAAAGGTCAGATGAACTTTCCATGACTGGCATCTGCCTAGTTAGTACACACTATAACTTTCTATACCTTCGAGGTAGGATTGCCAAATTCATAACAAGAGCCTTCCATCTCTTTTGAAGGTGCAGCGTCAAGCTTCGACATATGAGTGAATTTGATTATGGCTCAAAGGTTCAAACTCGTCGCTCAATGAACTTCCATGACTGACGCTGCTGTGTTGTACACATAATCCTTTCTTATAAGCTTCGCATGGTGGGATCACCAAATTCATACCTAAGAGGTCCATCTCTTTGAAAGGCACAGGTCTAGCTGTCGAATATGAGTCGAATATTGAATTAAATGGTCAAAGGTCTAAAGGTCAATTGAACTTTCCATTGACTGGCACTTGTGCTATGTTCGTAACACAATAAGCTTATTCTTATAGCTTCGAGGTGGGAATCACCAATATTCATTACAGAGGCATCTCTTGGGAAGGCACCGCGTCAAGCTTCGAATGGTGGAGTTGAATTTGATTAAGGTCAAAGGTCAAAGGTCTGAATGCGTTATACCTCATCTGAGAAGAGCAGCACTTGCTCTTTCAGGATGAGTATTAACTCAATATTAACCTTTTTTTCCTTTAGTTTTTTTTAATTAATTAATAAAAAAAATCTCGGCGGCGGGGGGGGACCCCCGAGATTTTGCTCATATTTTACATTATAGCATCAAAGGCGTTAAAAGGGTTATATGAGCTATTACCTCTCTGAAAGAGCCAGAGCTGCCTCTTTCAGGTTGAGATGATAACACTGTATTCTAATCTTTTTAACCTTTGGATGCATATAATATAAAATATTTGTCCAAATCTGGGTCCCCCCCCCCCCGGAGATTATTTCATTAAACTAATCAAAAAAAAAATAAAGACATCCGGAATCTATTATTGCAGGGTTATGAGCTTTGCGCGGCCCATAAAGCTCTCAAATAACATAAAAAATCCCCAAAACTAAACTTGCGGCTTTAAGCGAATGTATACATGACTATACATGCTATCAAAGAATGCAATTCATTTCATATTTTAATGATTTTGTTCCCGGTTGGTTAAAACATGGATCCTTTTTTTTTTAAAAAACTTTTTTAAAAAAAAAAATCCATCGTTAATATACAAAAAAAAATAACAACTAACAAAGTTAAAGAATTAATTATGACTTGACAATCTTTAAGCTCACCCCACATGCCGTCTTCCGCATTGCAGATGCCCCTGAGGCCACCCAAGCAAAACTGCACGTGCAAAGTAAAATCATGGAACAAAATAGTAAATAGCATGTAATATATTGGAATATATACATGTATAGTTATGTGATGGCTATAGACATAAGTGAGTTACATCAATGTGGCAGCTATACGGGCAATGTAAGGCAATTCGAGATCGGGGCGAACATAATTTTGATGGGGAAAACTGCGAGTGTGCATTTCCTGATCACCCCCCCCCTCCCCTCCCACCAAAAAAAAACACTAAGTAGGCAACTAGCTAACTAATTAACTATCTAATTAACTAACTGACTGACTGACTTAAATGAATAAATGAATAAATAAATAAACAAATAAATAAATACATACATACATACAAAGATATATACATACATACATACATACATACATACATACATACATACAAAGATATATACATACATACATACATACAAAGATATATACATACATACATACATACATACATACATACATACATACATACAGATACATACGTAAATATAAAGTAAAAATAATGCGTTTTTTCTAAAATGCAAAGCACACGGTGATCGATTTGCTAAAACGCTTTGGTTTGATAACGACAACGTTTCAAGAATACGTTTAATATTCCCCTTGTTTTTAATGTTTTCTTCATTTTGGAGGATTTAAGGTAACTTTTGGTGAACAAAAAGTCACTTTCCCGCTTAGTGCTTTATGCGGGACAATGTTACTTAACCCCAGCTCTCCTTCCTGTGGTATTGAGAGCACCCATGTATAAAAGCTTTAAACATTAGTGTGAATGAACTCAAATAAACCACCTCTTTTTTATACCAAAGATTTCCAAAGTGGTTTTATTTGAACAAACGTCCCATATCCAAGGACTTTAAATTAGGAATTACTCGATATAAAACGGTGTGAAATAAAACACTCAATAAATATGTTCACATGAATAAGGGTATACCTCAGTACCTGTATAAACATTAATTATACGGGACCCCTATATGCTGAATTGACTTTGGTTCAATAGTACAAGTTTATGGCGGTCACTGAACCTAACTCAATTGACTTTTGCATCGTGATTGATTTGTTTGATTAATATACATGAGATTTTTTTTTCTAAGATGCAAAGCAAATGATAATCCATTTGCTAAATTGCTTCGATTTTAATGCTACGATAATGTTACAAAAATACGATTAATATTAATCTTTTTCACTGTTTTCTTAATTTAGGCCGATTTAAGGGCATTTTCGGTGGAAAATGTCACTTTATTCCTGCTTAGTATTTTATCCCGGACAATACCCCGGCTCCCCCTCCAGCGTTATTTAGGGAACCCATGTATAAACGAATTCAAAAGCTTTAAGCATCACTGTGAACGAACTCCAATAAACCACCTACAGTACCAAAGATTTCTAGAGTGGTTTTAATTGAACAAACGTCCCATATCCAAGGACTTTACTCGACAGAACGGTGTGAAATAAAACACGCAATTAATAAGTAAAGACGAATAAGAGTAAACTTTTATACAGGACTGCCCAACTGAATGATTTTGGTTTGCTGCAATAGAAAGGTCAAACAAAATACTAAGATGAAACAAGGTTATGACTGTCAAGTCACCCCAAGCTCCTTGGTCATGCTTACTTCATGGACTTCATGGACATTGACTGCAAGTGCGGTTTTAAAAGGGATTTTATTAACGAAGTTTTAATCATGATCAAACTTATTATTATTGAGTGACTCTTCCGTGCTGATTCACAAAGTGTTTGGACCCTCCCCCCCCCCTTCAAAAAGGGGGGATGTAAAATCTCCATAATGCTGGGCTCCTTATAAGTACCCCCCCCCCTCGAATAAACGAGACTGCACACGACCACAATACACTGAGCAGCTGAGTCGCTAACTTCGAAACCATAATTTGAGAGGAGGCCTTGCTATGTATTCATGTTCATGCTTTGTCAATGTATTGTTTGCATATTGTATTATTTAACTTCAGAATTCCCAAACCACGGGGAGATAATGTATATGTTTTCGAAAAAACAATCAATAAATCAATCAATCAATCAATCAATCAATCAATCAATCGATCGATCGATCAAAGATTTACTCACCAACGCCCCACCCCAGAGTGGTATTCCATAATACTTGAGTCTGCCTTCAATGATGTAAGCGTATACCCCCAGTCCAATCACCCCAAACCCACCGAGAAGCTGTAGGATGCTGGTCGCACAGACGCCCGCTGTGTTGTACGACTCGTACCGCCGAGGCTGTGATCTCGAGTTATTATTGGCCATTTTCTACGCGCTCCTCTATGAAGAAAAGACAGGATAGAAAAACAGAGAAAGGTCACTTATTGCTTTATATATTGCCGTAAACAGTAAAAACACATTTAATTCAAACTGATAAGAACGACTTATATGAACACTACACACAAAATCAGAGTGAAATGTTTGTATATACAGTCCTCACCAACTTTTAATCGGAATTAAACAAAGCACGTCAACTAAACACACACCTACATCCGGCTTTCCGACTTAATGTACGCACCATCAATAAATCAACAACTA
>JZLH01S0197929.1:67655-70155 GCA_001188425.1 Eucidaris tribuloides
CATGACAAAAATAAGGAATGAACCAAAAATGCGACTTTATACTCTCCGAAATGATTATGTGTTTGCTTGCAAATTGCTATAAGTTTATACTCCATTTCACTCATTCATTTCCCCCAACCCCCCCCCCCCCAAAAAAAAAACTCAAATGGAATGCACACCAAAAATAATAATTTACTAGGAGATGAGCCGACAGTAATCAGTATATGCATTATAAAAATACAATAATTCTGCAGCCATGAATGATAATAAAATTGAACATCGTCACCGTGACGACAGATATTGGATATATGCTTTGATAAAGAAAAACAAAAGAGTAATATTATTTCTTCAGTAAGGTAGATACAGAAAAATCTTGATTAGACAGCAAGCTTATTTAACTAATCAAGCCCGATCTGTGTTCAACATTACGTTTTGCGATTCTCTGTTGAAATGGTTGCATGATAAATACACAACGCTGTTTACATTATACATAAAAAAGGTTGTGTAACTTACACTCAATTCCTGATTTCTGACAAACGCGTATAAATTTTTTAACAATGGAAGTGTGATCCTTTTGTAAATAGCATTGTCACTATTGTGTGTAATTATTACGCAACCAATTTAACAGTGTTGTGCAGGAACCTATCCGCACCGGTCAAGTTACGAATTAAGTTTGCATGATAATTACAAAAATAAACATCCACATTTGAAACTGCTGATTTCACGATAAAAATAAATGAACGATGGGTGTATTCCACTTTACACAACTCTCACATCAGTCACATGAAAGGTATCCTTCATCATTTTACTCACGTGTTGAGTATAATTATGCCTACATTCATTTATTCCCCGTTTTCTGTTCATTCAGGTATAGACGGAGGGAAACAAAATTTGTTTTTTATCCCATGCGTTAACGCGGTTAACGCAAATTTAGACGATTGAAGCAACAATCATCAACATCAAAACAAATAGAACATATTTTATCAGCAGTCACCCACAACAATTACAATATTAAAACAAAAATAGAAACTATTGTAACAGTCCATAGAATTAAGTATCATGTATCTTCGCCCTAAATTGTAAATAGCTTGTAATATTTGACATCAAAAATAGTCAATCTTAAATTTGCTTACCACAAACATATCTTTTTCATGAAGAAGCACCTCATTTTCCCCAATGTCTTTTTGTGTTTTTATTTTCGTTTTTGCCCATACATTTATTTTTCCTCTTCCTTCTTTGTCTAATTCATGTTTGTTCCCCCATTTCCTTCCATGTTAGCAGTGTATAGTGCAAACGTAATCCAATTCAGGTAGCTGCTTTTTGTGTCTTACAGTGCCTTTCATCCTATTTAATTATGATATATATTTTTTACTATTATACAGGGTGGCCCAGAAAGAATGCCACAAGTACGATCGCTAATTTCTTCACCATTATCGGCAAAATGTCATTAATTTTTATTTCGTTGGTTAGAACATTCTTTTTCCAATAAAATGATACCAAGATCATTGATTTTGAGTAAGGCGTTTTGATTCTATAGGGCCATTTTTCGGAGGCAATGCAATTTCCCAAATTTGCCAATTTTTCAACAGCGGCGGTCATCGGAACGCGGAGATATTCTGGCGTCCCAGCTTGCCATTCCGGACAAACCGCAATGACAATGGAGACATAGCTCGCATCGTCTTCCTTATGAAAGCGAGGGCATTCCAGCTCTTTTGTCATTGTGGTTTGTCCGGTATATGGTAAGCTGAGATGCCAGAATATCACGGCGTTTCGATGACCGCCGCTGTTGAGAAATTGGCTAATTTGGGAAATTGCATTGCTTCCGAAAAATGGCCCTAGAATCATACTCAAAATCAATGATCTTGGTATCATTTTACTTGGAAAAAAAGGAATGTTCTAACCAACGAAATAATAAATTAAAATGTTTTGCCGATAATGTGAAGAATTAAGCGATCGTAACTCGTAGCATTCTTTCTTGGCCCACCTCTGTATAAAGTGTAGATTCATATTTATCTATCCACAAATAGTACTTACGATGCCATCAGGAAACATGAATATTGAATTTACATATATTGTAATCAAAATGAATGGAAGGGAAAAAATGTAGTATGAACTGAACTCAACTTCCTCAAAAAGGCATAAAAGTAAAAATTACAATGTATTCGCTTCTTTACACCTTATTGGTAATTCCAACCAGGATAAAAAAATACATTTACGCTAGACAATAATAAAATGAAATAGCAGCTGTTGTAAAACAAGATAAAAAAATAGGATGTATATCTGAATGAACAATATATGTACATTACACTAAGAAGCTATAAACAATTCAGGTTTAATATAATTAAAATCTAATTATTACAAATGTTGAACATGACATAGAGCCAGTATGTGTACATCTCTACCGTCATATTACATAAATATGATTCATAAAATTGTTACAGATTCTCCTCGTCAAAGACACAACAAAAACAACAGAATTAATGAAAGATCTAATTTCTGAATATTTTTTCTTTTTCTCTAT
>JZLH01S0197929.1:75155-82146 GCA_001188425.1 Eucidaris tribuloides
CTTGTTGCCAAATGGCTCCTGATAGTTGTTTAACTCTGATGTTGAAGCACGCCCTCTGTTGGTTGAGCATTTGACCAATTCATAAATCGGCTAAATATCTATAGCAGAATACCCCACCGTCCTTATTCTTGACTATGCTGGTTCAGGGTGCAGTGATTTACTTTTCACGCAACCCGCTCTGCTGTGCATATGGAAAGATGGTAAGCACAATCAAGAACCAAGATGGTGGGGTACTCTACAATTGTTCTCATAAATCTTCTATGATTACATTCATACTTCAGATGATTTTGCTTTATGAAATAAAACTACCATTTTGTTGCACATCTGTATTGTTTTGCTTTTGTCTTGTTTTCTACAGATAGATGATGTCAAAAATGTTTCTCTTAACAATAGGAGTATTTGATGTCTTAAATTTCTGTTCTTGATTTAATTAATTAAACATCACGCCCAGATTCACTCAAAATTTGATCCAGTTTAAGAAATTTAAGCTTACATAAAATGTGTTTAAAATTTAGAATTAATCTAGGTAGAATACATGTCACATGCTAAACTTTGATTCAGTCTGTTAATGCCATTTAGTCATTTGTATAGTAAGTTTGTATTTCAGATGCCAGCTGTACAGTTTTAATTACCCACTTTCCAACTTAGCACTAGTCCGTCCATTGCAGAGGCCTTATAATCAGTACAGGTGTACATGTAACTTCACTAGTGTGAGTTCTGACCTGGTTACCTGATAATATAGTTTTCAATTTTCACAAGATATTGCACAAACAATTTTTGCAGTCAGACTAGTTCTATCTCAAGTGTCATACAATGCTGCATGGTGATTATTTACATAATTTGCTTTATGAGCTCATTTTTGTGTATGCAATTCAAGAACACGTGAATTCTGTAACAGTACACTGAACTTTGTATTTTCTTACAAGAAACTAGTAAGTTAGTTCACATTATCTCTGGAAATTAGGTTCAACCCTATAACCCCCAAACTGGAGAACCCCTCCCTGAACTCCACTTGAATACCAGAGGGGCATGTACAGACCCCCTTTTTTTGTGATGACCCCCTTGAAAATAATATTAAATAATAGAACAGTAATGAACTGCCAAAAGTAGATGTAACCAATTCTGGTGAAAAGAACTACATGCACAACATGAGTTGTTACAGACATTATTGGATTTGCATAATGCATATCTACCCTAAGCATGAAATCATTGACTCGTGTCATGTTATCTGTTAAAATAAAATGGAATTTAAAAAAAAAACACACACACACAGACAACACAGTCAGTCAGACAGAGTACATAATACGCCAACACAAAACCTAATGATCAGCGGGTAATTTAATTCCCAAAATATTGTTCAAATTAAAACAAAAAAGAGGAAAACACAGTCATGTCTAATGGCAATAGCATGTGGTAACATAGTACATGTGCCATGATGATATATGGGAACAATTGTAATATACAGAGACAAATGCAAAGAAAACCCTTATGTCTGTAGTGTAAAGGTCAGTTGGGTGAAATACTGAAATATAATCAACAGGGAAAAGAAGAGTTTTATTGATCACTTTTATCCCATACACTCGCACTGCACAGGCATGCTACTGTTAGAATGATCACTGCATGACTATGTTGTGTGACTTTAGCTGATAAATTATGGATTTCAAAGTGCAAATTAACTTTGAATGGTATGATCTTTAGAACAATTCTCAGAATGTGGTTTCACTTCCCAGCATTTATTTAGAAGCTAGAGATATCCTGAAGTGGCTGAAAATTTTCATTTCATTCCATTTGAGAATTGAGAGTGAATAAAGCCAACAAAAGCACTTCTTGCATTCGATCATCAGAGTTCAATTTGGCCTTTGAGATAGGAAAAACAAATAAGCTCAACTACTCATCATACACTGATTATATGTCAGTCACTGAAAAGTGTTTTGTTAACTCTTAACGTGCCAGAGGATTTAAACCTCTATGGACTTTATGTGTATTATGTGGTGCAGATCTGCGACTTCGGCACGTTAAGAGTTAATTTATTTTCCATGATGACCTGTCTCTAACTAAGAATACCAGTCATAATGGTAAAAGTCCTTTAGTTGATCAATAGGGAGTTTAAGATTATGTGGACGTGGACCTTATTCACGTTGACCGGAAGTGTGTGTCAACGCCGTCGACTGCTTCTGTTGACTACAGATAGATACCTTTAAGATTTAAGTTGACGGTGCAGTCAACGTAGTATGACGCCGCACAAAATTCCCAGTAAAATGCATGCACATGTAGCACACACGGCGACTGGTTTATCGTGTCTATTAAACCTTCATCAGCTTTCCGAATTGATAGTTTTTGCATTATTCTACCGCGTGTTGGATGATGAAGATTTGATGTTGCTACACACGGTTCAGGCCGGTGAATGTTTAAATTCAGATACAAACATGTGGAGTATATCGCTAAAGTATACTTCGGGTTTACTGCGCCAGCGGGCTGTGTACATTCATGCGGCAAACGAGTAAGTGTCTCAGTTTATCAAACTTTTCTCGGAATTGAGAACATATTCACTCTTGAAACATTTCTATAATTAGATTAAAAATTATGTTTTACCGATACGGCACACAATTGTGAATACCACCGCATAGCAACATATAAATTTGCTGTACATCATATACACAGCCCGCAGGCTTCGCGTCCGGACTGGCGCAGTAAACCTCGGTTTGCACTCGGTCGTCGCACTAGCTGAATGCGCAATGCGCATGCTCAAAACAAGCACGGTGAACGCGTCGACCTCAATTTGGGTCGACGGTGAAATGGGTGGTGAACACGTTCGAAAATCTGGAGGTGGACGTAGGGTTGACGTCGACGCATGCGCAGTACAGGCAAGAGACGTCAACACCGGACGTTCACTAGGTCGACGTAGAAATCTTAAACTCCCTAATGTCATGGACAGACTAGATGCTGATTCTTAAAGGCAGTGGATCTCATTTGCAAACATACCCACAGACCAGGAAAAGATAACTCATGTCCTTAGGCTATTGATGAAGGACATGTTTATGAAATCTGGGGGTCAGTGGTTACCTAGAATTTGAAATGCGAAAGATAAACCATAGCCGTTTAGTGTACGGTTCTATAGTAGGAATTTTTTCCTCGCGAGAAAAAATTCAAATCAGAGGCTAACGGTCACTATAATTCCACTGAAGCTGAGTTTTTAGCTCCTTTATTTTGCTGAAGCTTCCCAGATGGCATTTTCTTCTAAATGTCATTGTATTTTCACAATGTTAATTTTTAGGTATGCAAAAGAGATCCCCTGCCTTTAAACACTGCTCTCTTTCTTTAAGTTTTGTCGGAGGTGAAGATGGACTTTGTGATCATTTGACCTGGCCATTGTTTGCAGATGGCCATAAAGTGTTCATCGGTTGGTTTTGGTTTAAAGGTGTGTGTGTGCGACATTATTTGCATTTCAATACCTGCTGTAGCTGATAGCTCTGTGTACCACAACGAACATTATACTGTGGAGGGAAAAGCCCTGTCATCCACTTCCAACTGATACCCCCTGTATTTGTGTGGGTTTTGTGTATAGGGTAGGAATGTACAGATAAATGCCATACTATATGAGAACAAAAATATTTTCTTCAAATATTTATGTATGAAAAGATGCATGAATCTGTCACAGACTTACATGTAAGACTTTACAAAGTAAAAGAAATGATTTTTGTGTGTATTTGTTAAATTGTAAATGAATTCCATATGTACATGTGATGCATCACTTATAAGTGATTTTTTTCCTCATTACAAAATAAATTAAGGTATACTGGCGTTGCAGTCTTGTGAATTATAATGCTGCTTTTTACGTCAAATGGATATTTCAGTTTGAAAAACAATACTTATCTGTTTAATCTCAGGTACTTTATTCTTACATGTATTTTATAATAATATGAAAAACAATTATGTGGTCATGTTCAGTCCTACATTATGCCATTTTTATCTGCAGTTGGAAATTCTAATAGTTTATACACCTGTAGGCAAGGACAGATATTCATATAGCTCATTCAAAACAGCAATACTTGGGCCTTCTTTGCCAAATAGCGTCATACAAATATTAGAAAGTGTTCCGCAAGCACACACCTCCAGAAAGTGTCAATATTCATGGCCATTGCAGATACAGACAAACAGACACAAGGACAGACAACAGAAAGATTTATACAGTTCAATGTCAGAAAAGATATAGCCTCAAATGCTCCAACTATATTAACCTGTTGGAGATGATTTGATTTCACTGTAACACACATTTTCTGTAGACCCCAACATAAGTTATCTCGTACTTAGTCTCCAACGGGTTAAAACTAGGAATGCTACTGTGACTGAAATTCTACTTAGTAGAAAATGCATTTAAAGACAGAGGTCATTGACCTTGAGTAGATTTTGTCCACAATCAGATGGGTTCTAGTTTAACTTTCAAGTCCTACCGGTATTTTTCCCAATTTTCTGGACAACTGGGTAGTCAGTGCCAAAAGCATGAATGAAAATAGCAGTTGCACTGAAAGGTTATTTACCTTTGACCTTTAACCTTGGTGTATTTTTACCAAAAGTCATCCACTGTATTTCCCATCCATCTACCAACAGTCAATTGCTCATTAGGCTGAGACATAGACTGCTCTTTTATTTACCCTCATCCCAATCCCAAATCGAGTAAGCTAGTCTATGTGTCCAGACTAACACATAGCTAGTCTTAGTTTGTATACTGACTTACGATAAAATAGAGAACATAAAACTTAGATAACTGTGCAGGGCTTGACCTACTTTTTTTTTAGGGAGCCAGCCGGGCTCCCCAAGTACATTTTTGGGGAGCCCGCAGAGGTTTTGGGGAACCAATGGCCACCGGGCTCCCACTAAGGTCAAGCCCTGCTGATACTTGTATGTTTTCATCCAAGGTCAGTGAAATGTGTAGCTCAAGTTCACCTTCAGATTGTGTTCATGATTTGCAAGCAGTGAAAGGAAAATGTCTAGGCCGGAACAGGAGTATTAATTTTTGAAACACTAACTGTCTTGAAGCACAAGAGTATGTAGTAACACTGATTTATCTAAAGAAATGTTGACTGTTAGAAAAAAAAAAAAAATATTGAAATAAAATTAAGTAAGCTGGGTTTTTATCTTTCAAAACAGGAGCTATTTGATTGCTAAAATTTTCTGAACCTGTAGCGATGACACACTGAATTTTTGATACAAATCAGAATACTGCCCACAAGTGTACATTGTGGTTATGTCATGGATCTTGATTATTGGTAAACAGACAGTCCACTTACCATGAAATGCGGCAGATTTTGTGAGGCCAAGGGAATGGAGTGATAGGGTTTTTGTGGTCATGTTGAAGATCGAAGGTCAAGGTCGCAGCAGCAGGTGCAAATCTAGCAAAGTAAGAATCAGGCATGCTTCCATATACATGTACGCCTACAGTGTAATGAGGTTTTAGGGTTTGATGAACAGCGTTAATTGTACACAACATCAAGAGCTGCATTCTGTCGCCGTTCTCAAATAGCCATCAAACCACATACATGATGAAAACTTATGAGATCCGCTCCTGTAGGATGACCTCGCATTGCAAAGTGATGTTGCGTCACTTACACATGCGGACATTCTTGCCTTGCAGAATACTCAATGAAATTTTTCCCTGTCTGAGGGCGTCGATATTGTCACTGTGACATATCCCATGCATGTGACTGGTTTGTGGCACCATTGACCATACTATGTTGTCTAGTGAGTGCATATTCTTAGCGCTGGCTAGGAATGTTGAAGTGATGAGATATGACACCATTCTTCAATCACTGTCTCTGCATTGATTACCAAAAGTGCTGGGCAATCTGTTCCTAATGTGCTTTTATCTTGCATGAAGAAGACTTAATAAATTTCTCTGATCTGAACGCTGTTATTACACTGGTTTTATGGCATTGGAGCCACAGCTTGCTTGGACTTAATTAGTGGGGGTGTGTGTGGTGGGGTGGGGGGGGGGGTCGGTATAATGTATAGTGCTGTTGGAAGAAAATCATTATCACATGTATATGAACGTATATCATGTGAGTGGTTTCATGCAAGTGCACTAATATTTAATCAGAAGTGGGATGTGGGAACTTTCATACAGTATTAAAATGCTTTAAATACTTCAGAGAGAATATCATAACAGTAATGGATTAATTGAAAGTGGAAAGTTGAACAATAGTTACTCTGTGAAATGCCTATTAATGATGGCTATTGCCTACAGTACTTGTATTGTATATGGAATCCATTAGAGTACTTATTACTCTGATGTTGGTATGTTGATGATTGGATAACAGTTACCCGTACGTACATGTCTGACAGACACACAGACACAAACATACACACATTCATTTCTGAATTATCCGTTGCAAAATGAGACAACTTTAAGGAAGTTTTGAATGATTTTATGATAAAAAAGGTATTGTTCCTGTTTGTCACGAATTGGCAGTTAATGATGATTTGACCTACGTGTAATAATCTTACAAAGAATTTGAAATCATACCCATATTTTTCACCCGAATTGAGGGGTTCTCTGAAATATGCACTCTCAGTCCTTCAAAAGAAGGCATTTCTATGCTTTGTCATTCTGTCTGTCAGCCGTACATGTATGTGTTAATACAATTTGACAAATTTTGTTTACCATAGAAATGACAGGTTAGAGATGTTCAGAGTGCAGTACTTTGCTGAAGACAGATTTCATACCCCAGTGCTTTTGTATAATCTACTAATAGTATCATGTATGCTTTATGCACAATTTCATTGCAGTATTTTGTAAACATAGAGCCATGGTGGGATGTGTTTGTTGTCAATCTTTAAGCGTTTGCCAATGGTAAATTTGGTCTGTGTTCAATTGAAGTATGTACTTACTGGAATACATGTATCAATCATTATGTAAATACAGGATTGTACATGTACATTTTGAGTAATGTGACAATACCATCACTTTTATGCAAAGTACACAGTACATGAATCT
>JZLH01S0197974.1:5578-16281 GCA_001188425.1 Eucidaris tribuloides
AACTCGTTTTGCCCCCCAAAATTTTATTTGGAGGGGCAAGTGCCCCCTCTGCCCCCCGCTTCCGGCGCCCTTGTATAGTAAACACCGTTGTAAAAGTTTTAAACAGCCTTTCTTTTTTTTTTACTGTGTAGAGGCCTACCGAAGCGGTTTCCGAAAGGCAACAGGACAGAAACTTTTATTACCATTATGTAACGTTTGTACAGTGTGTATGATCTGGTTATTGCATCGTTTAGTTCAACTTCCTTCGTTGAAATTTTACTTTGTGAATTAAATTGTGCCCGTATAAATTAGGTTCATTTTCAATTAAAACATAATTTCCTAAAAAGTTTCATTACGCGGTACACTGAGACGCATAGTGACTGGACATCAGGTGCGTCGATCCGGGGGGAAGGGGGGGCAAATGAAGCAATTGGGGGAGGCAAACATATCGTCCCCCTAAATAGTTTTGACAACTTCAAAAATTCGTAAAACGTAATCGAAGCATATGTTTAAAAAGCATTGTAAGATTCTACAAAACCATTTTACTTTAAATACTACTAGTCATACGCAATTTATAACTATCCTGTGCAAAATTTTACATTGTAATTTTGGGCGCGGAGTGCGCCGAAAATCTTGGCATTATTCTTACTCCGAAACACGGATCGACGCATCTACTGGATATGGGTTCAATGAATAAAGAAACGCAAAGATTTTCAACCGCGGAAGTTAATGAGCAAATTTGGATGATTGTATTATTTTCTTCAAAAGTAAAAGTTACTAGTTTTAGTAGAGGGCACCCTCTTTGGGTCATTCCTCAATAGATATAGATGTGACGTGACATTAGAGCAAATGTTGAATTGGTAAACTACAAAGATTACATACAATTTCACTCTTCTCAGTCGGCAATTTGTCAGATGACTAGCTCCTTTAAAAAAAATAAGAAAAATCAATTCGTCTATGACATACACGAGTAATAAGTACACCAGGGTTTTAATGAAAAATACAATTCGATGGATTTTGTTAAAGTCACTGAAAAGAATACCTTCACCAGTACATTTACATTCCGCAGGCGTTCATAAAATATCAATAATAGCTGTTAAGACAGATCTAGCGAATAATGTTAGTGTCTGTGAAATAACTACATTGAAATTGTTTCATTCTGGTACGAATAGGACCGAGGAACTTGCCTCACTAATTAGTCGATTATCTCATCAACGCGCGAATAAAAACTGAAATGGAAGACAAAGGTTTTCTCATCATAAACTTCATCGCAATCAATTTGTAGTGTTATTTTTCAATACCAATTTCTGGAGACCACGGAACTTTTTGTTCTATCGTTATTGTCTTTGTTTTGTTTTGTCAATTCCCCATAGTGTAAAGTGTTGTTTCTTAATACATATCTTTCAGTTTCAGGACCAGCTCCAGAGTGCCCCAATGGATATACTCCTATACCGCCTAAAATACCCGGAGAAAAGGGTTACTGTTTCAAGTATTTGGAAAGAGCCCGGCCTTTCGATGAACAGTGCGAGGTAAAAAGATGTTCAGAATTATACCCCTTTTCAAGATATCGACAAAATATACATCATGACATATCAAAAGACTATCTTTTCCAATTTAGACCGTATGATGTACAGTAAAGCTGCTGTCACACTGCGCCGTCTAACGATTCCGTCTGAAAAAAAAAAACGGACGGTTACGTTCAGCTGGTTTACAGACGTATCTAGACGTTAACTGACGGCGCTATCCCGTTCTGAGACGGCGCTGGCCGTTTTAAACTTTGGACATGTCCAAAATTTTGACATTTTTTTTTAAACTTTTGCCCCCCATGTGTTATTACTATATTATACAAGATTTGATGTATCAAAGTGTAGTTCCATCAAAAAGGTGTACCAGAATGAACCAAAAAATTCATGTATCTATGCTATTTTAACCCTTTGGCACAATCAACAGTGCACAGTTATACGTGCATATACGCGTTACACAATCACTTCATGTATGGTATCACAAAATATGAACCCCAAAGAGGCAAAGTTTACTCAAAATACGTATTTTCTTTCTTAAAACATGTTATCTTGTATAATTATTAACAAATTAACCACTTGTGAATGCTTTAAGGATATTAAAGACGAAAACTTAGAAATATTCAATAAAATCCTTTTTTCTATGTATTTGATTATATTATGGTAAATAGCGCCCCCATGTGGTAACCTTGAGAAATTTTGATGTTTGCGTTTTGTAGAGTTTTAGTTGTTTTACATGTGTGACAAATTTGAAAGTGATTGGTCCAAAACTAAACATTTTAGAGAGGGGGGCACAATGTGCCCCCCCCCCCCCTTGGGCCACGAAGAGCCAAAAATAGCTTGGGCTTTTTACGGTTAAAACGCCTCCGTACCCACTACACCTCATCCCGCAACACCGTGACTTCATACCCCATTATTCACACCAAAAGTACTCAAGGACTGCACTGGAAATATGTCAGTTATAAGGCTAATCGTTGGTGATTCCCAGTGACATGAATGAAATGAAAAGAAAAAAAAAAACCAAGAAAACAAGAGTTACTTCACAATCTTTTTTTTTTTTAAACATAGCAATGTAAAGAGTCTAAGGGTGGTCAGCTCGCTGTCTCAGACTCCGCATACAAGGACAACGTCATCTACGAGTTTATCCTCGCGAACCAAGGAGGGCGCTTCAAGGATGACGTGTGGTTCAATCTTCACGACCAATGTGTGGAAGGGCAGTGGCAAACCACTGATCTCAAGAGGTAAGTAGATTTAAGACTTAATTGATTCGATATTGAACATCCCAAAATAAGCTTATCAAACCGAACAAGATGAAATCGTTCAAAACAAAGTTTTCATTAATCAAAAATGTGAGCTACACTCGATAAGGTAAGAAACAAAAAATAAAGCCATAAATATATGAGTGACCGTTCCTCTTTCCCCCATAGACTGTGGTATCGATTTTTTTTTCCACAGGACAGAACATCAATTCATCTGCCGACATATTTGCTAGTGACAGCATAACTGTCTGAAGTCCCTTATATGTGTCGATATCCAACTTAATTCAAAGTTAGGTAGACCCCGAAAACTTGAATCAAACATAATAGGAATCCCCCTCTCCTCCTTGAATCACTGGACCACTGGACAAACTGTCCAACAAACAATTTGCATTTTGCCCAAGTCCTATAGACTCGATTGATATATTTCTCAAAGATGCTTCCCACCCACGTACTCCCGTAGCTATATACTTTCCTTAGGCAATCTTTTGTACCAAACACAATTCACTCATAAACTTTTACTGCAAACAGATTTAAATTGTGAAGGCCACCATAAACCGCAACCGCTGAGCCATATTGTCACGATTGTGTGTTGAACTGATAAAGGCTATCTTTCTTATTTTTGTTGCATGGATCGAGTTTCTATGTTAAAGTTTATTCTGTTGTAGAGATATTAATACATTTAAGTTTAAACTGTGAAGGGTACCATTAATCCCAAATATATATTGTATACTGTTTTTGTTTGTTGTTGGGTATATTATAAAAATCGTTTTTGTGGCGATGGAGGACAAATTTCTTTAAATTATAAAAAATCAACACTTGAAATGATCTTAGCTTATTATTTTCTTACAATTATGACGATTATTATTATTTTTATTGTTAGCCACTCCTACTCGAACTGGAAGAAGGGCGAACCATCGAGCCATCGCGGCGAGGACTGTGCGAGGATTCGGAAGGATGGATGGTACGACAGATGCTGTTATCTGTCTTATCCGGCCGTCTGTGAGGTTGATCCCTTGTAGTGAATCAACCTGCTATACATGCAGCGTGCCCCCCCCCCCCAAAAAAAAAGTCCCTCTGATGCCCTGCTAAATAAAATCCAAAATCAAGTATCATTCTATATTTAGTGTTCAAATTAAGAAAGCCCATTTTATTTTCTGACTTTCATTGGTGTCGCTTCATTGGTTTTGTATAGGCTACACAGTGTATTATATAATAGCAGTGTTCTTCAGCCCATTCCAAGTTTGCAGTGTTGCATCAGTGCATCAACTTGAATATTAATCAGGTACGTGGAAGGATGTGTAGAAGAACAATAAAAGTTTACAAGCTGGACATAGGACAAACCATAATTGGAACACATTCTGTGAAACAGAACTTGATTAGTTTCTATTTTTTAAGTGAATGAACAGTCATTGAAATAATTAAACTGAAGCAGAGAATGAGGTATGATATGTCTGTGATGTGCCTTTCTCTTTATAAAACTTAGAATGGGCTGGAGAGCACTCCTGTTACATTAAAGCCTGTGTATTCAAAACCAATGAAACGAGACCTTTGAAATTTTCACCGGGATTACAAAACTAAGTGGGCTTTCTAAATAAATAAACTTAATTGAGTATAAAACTTGATTTTGGTAATTATTCTGTGGTCTATGAGAGGGACTTTTTTTCTGGGACACGCAGTATGGCCGCCTGAATGAAAACTGCGCTTTGACCACAGCATTATAGCCTACTTTGAGTAATATTGATAACTACAAACTAATTTAGCTACTTTTAACTTACTATTTATTGATCAATTGATTGATTGATTGATTGATTGATTGATTGATTGATTGATTGATTGATTGATTAGGCATGCAATTGCGTTATATGCAGGGTGGCCGAGGAAGAACGCAAAAATCAATAGCCAATGGTATTATTTTGTTGGAAAAAGAATGTTCAAACCAATGAGGCAAAAATCAATGCCATTTTGCCCATGATATTGGAGAATGATCACAGGTGATGCGTTCTTCTGGCCCACCCTGTAAATACGTAACCCGATAATTGCATGGTTAGATACAGGTTTTACCGCCTCGTGTGGAATGATTATATCAACGAATATTTTCTTTAGCTTTATTTTGAGAATGCCATATTTCTCGCAGTGCGGAAATGTATTAAAATGATCTTTAAAAAAATAATCATAGTTTAAATACGAATGGCTGGTCAAAGCGTAAAAAGCAGATATTAGCAAGCAAAAAAAAAAATACACTTCAGACGTCATACAAAGGATAATTAATGTTACCTACCCACATTGACGAGTTGTTAAAGGGTTAAGTCAGGTGATATCTCATGAGACATTCAAACAATTACTTTAACGACGGAAAATTCATATATGAATTTTGGGGATCTCTTTACAATAACATTTTTAATCAAGTTTGGTAAAGTTCAATACAAAGACTCTGCGGGATTGCTTTTATAACATAAGGTGTAACGGGAGGTTTTGCCTTTGTTACTAGTATTCAAAATAAACTCATGGGTGGTGCGATACAGAAAATGGGGAGGGTGGAGGTGATTCTTATAAAACGTCCCATGGGCAATTAAATCCACATTATATTTATCCACATTGAATCACATCAATTAACTGTAAATTAACGTAACTTCAAAAGCCCACTGTCGAGAGAGTTTGGAAAGGCGATATCTTCTCATTTAATCATAAAACGTGGTTTCCACAATTTGCATAGTAAAATGCAGCATTTTTCCCTCGACATCATAGCAATGAAACAATGCATATTAACGAATATGTGCCTGTATGTTAAGACTAACTCTCTCTCTTTTTTTACCTGTAGTTACATTTCGTCATGATAGTGAGTCTATTTCCATAAATCATCTCTTCTACCTCCATGCATAAGCCGTGCAAACAATAAACACGCAAAAGATAGCCTGTTTCGTGTGCATTTATCTGTATTTTAATGCAGTGTGATAAATAGTTTGATCTGAACTATTAATGGTTGAAGACTTATACAACTTAAAACACATCTCATTTTTGCATGAAGCTGTAGCTACTTCCTACACATTCATAATATTTCCGGCGACTGCAACAGGATTTTGAAGTTCTAAATGATCGAGGTGTCATTGTTGTTGTTTTACATAATCAGTACGTCATGAAGCAAATCCAAATTCTTAATTTCGCAAAAGAAGAAGTCTTTGCTTAACATCAGCAAACAAATTGAAGTTCCACTCTGCCGTAAAACAGAATGACATTTGCCTTATTTCTCTGAGGTGAAGATATGAGGTCCAGCTGAATAGACTGTTTCATGGGTCTCATGTTTCTCTATCCAAATGCACGAAACAAGACTGTGTCCCACCAGAAAGAAGTTAATAATGTCAATAATGATCACAAGAGAGTCTTGTGCCTAAACTTTAACTAACACGCCATTTCAAACGACCTTTAAAATAGCATGCTGTAGGCCAAACGCGGATATCTCTAGCAACTGTATGCTCAGTTACAATCCCAGTACTGGAGGTTGCTGTTAGAGAAAATTTGATAACATTTATGAAATAATTATGACAACGGGCAACGAGCCAACGTAATTTGGATTCTTTAATATCGTCCTGCTTTGGTTAGAGAAACAAAGAGTGGAAAATAAATTTGGGTGGATTAACCAGCGCTCTGAAAAAGACACACCCGGATATCAAAATCGTGATGAAGACACAGAAGATATTGTTCACGTCAAGCCGAAGTTTCTGAGCCTATAATGTAACATCTAAAGCTGAATTAAACACATGTTAATTTTCATTGGTCTATACGTCATCATAATGAATGCACAACTATTTATACAACTCTGTTATAATATTGTGTATAAGTATTTATTGTACCTTAATAACAGTACTTTGGAGAACAATTCAAATCTAATGACGCTTGATCGAATTAGTTAATCTCTATTAAATTATGTCCCTGGTCTGAAGTGTACAAACAGTGTTATGGTTTGTTTTGTTTACTTGACTTTGATTTTGATTTAAAGCCCAAGTAGAGTTCTGGTTAATAGTAAAACATGAAATGTTCTCCTCTGGTGTTTTATACCCTATGTAATTTAATTATGCCTTGAAAATTACATGCTCTGAAACGTTCCCCCCCCCACCCTTTTTTTTTTTGCAGTACACTCATGCTCATAATTATGAAATATTTTGTTGATAGTTAAGTTCTTTCTCCTATATCGTCCAAAATTTTCAAGACAAGTGTTTATTTCACAAAAACGCAGTATGTGGAGTGAAGCAATTTTTGGATTTCCTGAGATGACTAAATTAAAAACTAAAATACGTTTGAGCGCAATAACAATTACATTTCTTTTTTTAAATCCACAAAAGTCATGAAAAAAGTATTAAATGAAAACAATTTTAAAAAACAACCAAAAACAAAAAAAAATGATAAATTTGTGTCTAATATCACTTATCATTATATTAACATCAGAATTGTCTGTTACAAGTCTAATAACGTGCGTAACCACCACGTGCTTCAACAACAACAACACCGCCATTTGTAAACACAGGTTTTAGTGTCGAGTCGGACGCTACAAAATGCTCAGCATTCCTGAAATTCTTAGATTATAATTGTTTCACCTGAGGTGAGCAAATATTAATCTCAGATGTACCGTTCACGGAAAAAAGGGCAACTTCTAAAATGTTTTCAAAATATTCCATAATTATGAGCATGAGTGTACTACATGGGGAAAATGTGTATGATATCTGCTTCCAGATGATTAAAAACTCACATTGTCATATTAAACAATTTTAATAAGTTTGATGTGGTTTTCGGATGTATAGTATTGAATAACAGTACCATACTTTGTAAAAGATTGATAGAAAAAAATGTCAAATAGACCAAAACTAACACCTGTGCTTTAAATCATTGAACAAATACTTACACTGTTTCTGCTATTATCCAGGAGGAGACAGATCCGTTTAAACAACTGTACAATTATTGCGTGCGAACTACTGTGGTTTTAGAACATGTTTGTATTCATCAGTGTTATTCTACGAAGACATTCTTAGCAATAGTATCAATTGTATAGTGCAGGCAAATCGTTTAAAGTACACTTTTAAGCCATACGAGAGTTACATTTAACTGTAGTGATTAGTGATCCGTTATAGACGTGCCAATTATGTGTGTGTGTGTGTGTGTGTGTGTGTGTGTGTGTGTGTGTGTGTGTGTGTGTGTGTGTGTGTGTGTGTGTGTGTGTGTGTGTGTGTGTGTGTGTGTGTTGTGTTGTGTGTGTGTGTGTGCTGCTAAGTTTGCGTCTGTATGTGTGTCTTTGTGTCTGTGTGTCAGTGTGCTTTGGGTGATCTATTCATCAAACACAAGCAATTAACTTCGAAGGCATGATATTTACAACGTTCTTCAAGTTAGTTTACATGAAGCATTCCCATCTGACTAACCACACACGAATTTAAAGTACATCTTATGAATCGTTACACGCTTCAAATAAAGAGAAAATCTACCGTTGTCCGATTTTGACAATATCCAATGTCACTCATTCTGACAGAATAAATCACCATATTGTTAGAAGGGCACAGCCGAGCACACCAGTTAGTCCTGTTTCATAAGTATGTTCGTACGTTATGCTAGCATAGATTAACAATCTTACTCTTAACAACCATTTAAAAAGTATTTCAATACAAACATTATCATCTTTGGGCATAATCAAATTGACATTAATCATTCTTTGACATGACAAAATTTTGCCATTTTACTCAGAATTTCATTTTCGAGTCGTTCAGAAAGTCATGCGTGACTTGACGAACAGCTTTAGGAAACAGGCCTCAGACGCCTACCCTTATTACTAGCCATACGAGATTGATTTCGAAAGGAGAAAAATGGAAACGCCTGTGAAACAGACTAAATATTGGCATTTCTCAACAGTATGAACCTTAAAATGTCTGTTATCTGCCATCTGTCAGTTTCATGCTACATAATATTCTTTATTTTTCTTAATTTATGAAACAAAATCATCTTTACTTCTGATGACTCAAAGCCTACTTGTCATGACGATTTTAACAATTGCTATCACATCATAAAACATGGAAACAATAATAACCTATCAAGTAAGAACTATGCAGTTGAAAGTAGTTCAAACCCACATACGCACAGACACATCACGTACACACACATGCATGTTCTATCTAAACTGTAAATGATTGCTCATAGAAAACACTTTATGTGACCATTTCCTGATGATACAGTTCTTGTGAATGCATTCTCCCGATTCCTCCGCATTTCAAACGTTAAATTGAGACACAAGTGAGGCGTTGCCAGATTTCGAAGTTATTTAGCGGGGGGGCGAATATTGCGAGGCTCGGAGCGGATAGGCGAGGCGAGGGGGCGTTATTTATAAAAAGAAATAATCTGGGATCCCTGTTACTAGCGATATCTCGTATCTTCGTGTGGGAGGGGGTGTCCCCCCTCCCACCGGTGAGAGCTGTTTGGAATTTTTGATGCAATTAATCGTGCGATTTGGTGCGTGTTTTTGGCATGCTTTATTCAGGGGCGGATTCTAGATTTTTCAAATACGAGGGGGCACAAAAAAATTGTGCTCAATATAGCCTACATAACAGGCGCAATTGCGCAAAGGTCCTTGCGGGCGGGATCCTGACTGTACTGTGGAAGGTCTACGGTAAAATATTATCCTTCTGCTTTATCATGACTATTTGACGCCATTTAGTGCCAAATTCACTTTTTTAGTCACATAATTTCTTTCTGTTCAATACAGAACAATACAATCACTCATGATGTTTGTGGCAAGTTAAGCCCCCAAGTAGATTGTGCTGCTGATGGTCCCGAGACGAAAAATATAAATTCTAATATGCGAGCGAGCGTAGCGAGCGAGCCAAAAAAAAAATCGTATTTTTACAACCAAACCATATAATTGTTCATAAAAATTCGCCATGCAAACACAGAAAAAACAACACTTGGGGCCCGTTGCATAAAACTTTAACCGGAGAAAAACTCCGGTTATTTTAACCGGAGTTTTTCTCCTTTGGGAAAATGCATGATAAAATTACGCTAACCGGAGTTTTCATATTTAACCAGAGAAATTTCTCCGGTTAAAGTTTTATGCAACGGGCCCTTGGTTTTCCCCTCCGAAGAAAGGAAAAACTTGTAGTTTCACCTAAAATCTACATATTTTGCTTCTTTAGTGACAAATTGATCTGAATCATTAATCTGAATTAATAAATTTGGACAATTCTTGAAACGTTATACTACAAAACACTACTTATCACATACAATATTCTTTTTTTTTTAATTGTATTGTAATTTTGCGCGCGCAGCGCGCCGAAAATTTTCAGTTTTTGTACCACGCTACTACAAACATTTGAAGGCAAACAATGCATCCCCTGAATAATTCTTATGTAATACAAGAATATGTCTGCGCAAGGCACTGCAAACATGTCTGCGCAAGGCACTGCAAAAACATTAAACTTACACAACAATCCTTTTGTAGGCTTATCTATGTTCTAATAAAAGTGCTTAGGCATTGGTCACACTAGCAGTTGCGACTACCTGCGATTGAGTTACGACGAGTTATCGCAGGTGATCGCCAGTAGTTGCAGCTAGATCGTGCGATTTATCGTACGACAACCATGGAAATCACTTGTAATCGTAGGTGATGGTACGATCGAAAATAGGTTTTCAAACCGGTTTGAAAACCTGGCTACGATCAATTTGATCGCAAAGAGGTGGCAAGCAATCGCCAGTGATTGTGCGGGCATCGTGCCATCACCGTACGATGATCGTGCCATTAATCGCAATTCCAAGAGCGAATTTGCATAGATACGAGAAGTGGTAAACTGATCGCGGGTAGACGCACGTCAAATGGTAGCTCATCGTACGATAGTATGATCCTGACTTGCGAATACCTGGAATGTGTTTAATTCATTTTTTCTGTTGATATTTGAAGTAGGTTAATTTCCAAAAGAGG
>JZLH01S0197994.1:0-10816 GCA_001188425.1 Eucidaris tribuloides
GAAAGGATGAAAACATGAACAGTGGGAATGGTCTAATTGCCTCTCTTTCTTGCGTCTCGCATGAAAGCCTCGTAAAACACTTTGAAAATCATATCACATGATCCAGCAGCGTCTGCATTTTAATGAAACTTTGTATGTACTTCATAAATGTCTAATTTCTTATTCATGTGATGAATATTTGTTTTGACAGGCATGTCTACAAGAATACATTAGACAAAAGAATTAAATATATTATTACGTTCAGAGTTTTTTTTTTTAAATGTCACGTATCGCAGATTGCACAGCTGTTGTCTATTTTCTTCCTAACCAGTACAACAAAATTATAATAAACAAAATGAAAATATTGAATTTGAGTACAAAAAAATTATCCATAAATTAAACCTCCAGGCAGGCGTTTTCTGGCAAGTGTTCGTGCTTTTATGTCCAAATTTGTTCCGTAAATCACCATTGAACTCATCAGAACAACAAACCTTTGCCTACGTGCCAGGAGAAAATATATCCCCGCAGGTCTGACATTTATGCAATTGACTATGAAAAAAAAAGACGTATTTAACCGGTTGGAGACTAAGTACGAGTTAATTCGTGTTGGGGTCTGTGGAAAATGTGTGTTATAGTGAAATCAAATCGTCTCCAACAGGTTAAAGGAATTCTGTCATGGACAAATGTTTCTCGTCAACCTGCTGCAGTGCAAGGCACTGGAAATCAGACACGTAGTTAATCAAGTCAGCAGACAACTCTGATTTTTGCCCGATTTCTCCTGGCTACAACCAAATTATACTTTTCAACATCGCTTTACACACTTGGGAATGAAGAAAATTCGACCAGAAGCAGAACAGTGTCTAGTGTCTACCACTATTCAATAAACATCTTCTTTTTAACTGGGATACAGAGATGACTGATGAGCGACCACGACTATCAACAGGTGTATAACATCATTGAAAATATACTCACAAATATGCCATGAATTTGCCTTTTATTTGTCTGTCATGTCTTCAACCTGGCATTTTGCTACTTTTTTGGACTTATGAGTTTCAGTCTGACGAGTTACTGAGGTAAATCTTTCAAATAAGAGATGGGGATGGTGACTTACACCCACTTAGATGTCTCGAAAGAACTTATGCATTGGGCAAATACCTTTAAGTAAAACAACAACTGATAAGTTTGTAGCAGGAAAAATTAACAGACTTTGATAAGGGGAATAACCTCATTCTTTTCAAAGAGAAACAGAGGTTTTTTTTATAGCCAAATGTTCTGGAGTTGCTGCTCAAAACATTATTTACAATGGATTTATATTGGAGAGCATGTACAGTGAATGCTAGGAGAGGGATCAAACAATATTTGGAAAAATTGGAAAACATCAGTGCAGATTTAATGCTGTTTAATGGTATGTTGTATATTTCTTATGTCAGAAGGTCATGTTAAATGAGAAATGCCCCCTCCCTAAAAGTCTACATGGACAGACAAACAGACAGACAGAAAGCCAAACACCCATGAAGGTTACCAGTTGGTTAGGAGTGCTGAAAGTTTGCCTGAAACCTATGTTACTTGTTTGTAACATGCAGAAGTGCTACGATGTGGTTTTTAACGTGATGTGGTGAGGCAAGTCATGGGCAGTTCATGGCCGATTCCCAGGTAAGCTAGGAACAGGTTCTCAGCACTTGCCCCATCTACATCACTGTCAACCCCATTCATCAGCTGCTGCAGATGAATACATACAGCAACTTATCTTGACGTCACATAGAGGGATGAGGAGAATAGAGGTGGTGCAAGACGGGGTTAGTGCAGAGGGAGGGCCAGATAGGCATTAGAGACGCCAACAAAGTCTCTCAATTTCAGCTGCTGCAGTTGAATACATCTAGAAACTAAGTTTGACATCACATAGAGGAATGAGGAGGGGAGAGGTAGTGCAAGGAAGAGAGCCAGAGAGGTACCAGAGGGACACCAAAGGGATATCAGAAGGAGGTGGGGCTCCAAAGAAGTCTTTCTATTTCAGCTACTGCAGTTGAATACATCTAGCAACTAATCTTGACATTACGTAGAGGGAGGAGGCAAGAGAAAGTGGGGTAGTGTGGGGGAAAGGGACACAAAAGGAGTCATTCCATTGTGGTCCTCAGCTGCACATAGCCAAATTAGATTAAGAAATGCATCCCTGGTGCACCCCTCATGAAACGAGCATTCCTAACATGTTATCATTCGTTGAAATAAAAAAATGTGATTGTATGAACAAGAACATGGAAGTCATATCTTCTGGGGGAACAGCTTCTCAAAGTGCTTGTAATTCACAGAGATGTTGTGACAGCATTAATTTCATGATTGATCATGCAAGACAGACCCCCTGGCAACTTCTCAAGGTGCTAGAGTAGCTTCATCTATCACTGACAGTGTCATGTTGATAATAATGACACAGAAAAGGTACTTTGATAACATAAGCATATTATGAAAGTACAACTTTATTTATGAATACTGATAATTTTCAAAAGGCCATGTATAGATATAAACCTCTTTTAATTCATGTCAGATGAACATCATTAAGTTCAGATTGCCCTAATTTTAGGTATGAGATTATTTCATACTTTAGTTTATAAATTATGCTGTTTGTGTGCAGATGTAGTAAAAAGACGCAAACAATTCCATCTCAAGTTGAAAGAGTTTTGTGTGGAATAGTCTCTCAGTACTGCTGAGTCTTCATTGATAGCAGTGAGTAGCATGCCTATATTAGGCATATAGTGTCTAGCTCTCAATGAATTTTTGTCAGGAGTGGGATGAATTACAAAGTCAACAGCAGCTGTAAAATTCTAGGAATGGCTGTATTGTCTGGTATTTGTGTGAAAATAGTAGATATCCTCTGCGCTGGTTCTTACACTGAAGACATTCAAAGTACTGTGACATTTTTACTGTCACATTAATTTTTAAGAGTCATGTTTGTAATTTGGTTTATGTCTATATTGATGGCTATGTGATTGTGTAGTGAGAGATTAGTGAATGTTCACCTATCCCTGCATATATTTCATTTGTATGATAGTGTTCCAACTTCCAAAGTTCACTAAACATGTGTGTTTATAACCACATTCAGCTTATTTTATACATCGCACACTGACTGAAGAAGAGTGTTTCATGCTTCATTGCAGAAAAGCATCAGTTACACGGAGTAAATTACCTTGTGAGATAGAGATATCATGCTGGTAAATTACATTGAAATCAGGAAAAGTAATAGTGTGCAAAGGGAGACAGAATGAAGGATATTTGATAATGACTTATTCTAACAGTAACAATGAGAAGGATAATGCTTTTGAGAGAGATGTCCTGAAGGCTATCTTGTTGATATAGTATCAATAATGATAAAACCCACTACATGTCATTGAAGGATTTCTTATTAATAACATTAACAACACTATTAGTATTAGTGAATATGCCAAACCAAATCTCCTTCACGGTTCAACATGTCATAGAATGGGATAAACCAAAATATCGTATCTGACGAGGTAAAATACTAGAAGTAATAAAAGGAAATCTTCAGCAGTTGTTTACATACTAAAACCCATCTCCTTGAGAATGATGTCTTGGTCTTGTTTGTGATAGTAATAACATAATAACAATATAACATTCCCCTTAACATTTGCATCTTGTAGTGTGTGTGTGTGTGTGTGTGTGTGTGTGTGTGTGTGTGTGTGTGTGTCGCGTGTGTGTGTGTGTGTGTGTGTGTGTGTGTGTGTGTGTGTGTGTGTGTGTGTGTGTGTGTGTGTGTGTGTGTGTGTGTGTGTGTGTGTGTGTGTGTGTGTGTGTGTGTGTGTGTGTGTGTGTGTTTGTGTGTGTGTGAATATGTGCCTGTGCATTTTATGTTGTGTTTGTGTGTATGTGTATGCCCTTGTTCTGTCATGTCCAAGCCACAAAATGAAATCCCATTTTGATTTATGGGCAAATTAAGGCTGTGGCTGCACCACTTGCTTTCCTGTAGGATGTGTAATTTGGAAGCAATTTTTGCAATGCCCCACTACAGATATACATGCAGTACTGGACCCATGACCAGAAATTGCCAGCATCAGAGGCTTCCATTATCATGATTGACAACAGGCTGACATTTATCTTTGACATTAACAATAACACAAATATTATCATACATTGTACAGTACAGGGAATGTGAGGACAAATTCTCTCCTTCAGCTAGATACATTCATTCAGTATTAAGTGGACAAATCCATTCTGTAGAACAGATGTTACACATCCATCAGATGTGTGCAGTCATTAAGTCTCCACCCCCCCCCCAAAAAATAAAAGATAATTAAGCAAGTAAATATGAAATTAGACAAAAAATGAGGAAATAAATAAATACATAGGCATAAATAAATAAGTAGATACATAGATAAATAAATAGATAAATAGGCATAAATAAATAAATACATAAATAAATAAATACTGAATGAATAGATAAATAAATAGTAAGATATTGAAATAAGTATTGTGTTCTCTTTTGTTGCAGCAGTTATAGTGCCAGTTGTTACAAATATCATGTCAATACATATACATGGATTCAGATGCAAACGAATAAAAGTTTTTGCATTGTATTTTGTAATTGCTCTCAATATGATATAAACAAATTTAAGGAACAATTATGATGATTAAACTTACCCAACAGAAAGAAGGCTAGAGTTGAAAATACTGTCATTTGTGTCAAGTATGAGTATTGTAATAACATGGCTTGGACAGATTTTTTTTTAATGCAAATTTCAAAGTAATATTTTGTGTAATATTGTACTGCCTGTAATGCACATATCAGTGTGTTTGGAGGTCATCAACATGATCAATGTACTTGAAACCAAATGTGATACAGGAACAGGTGTTTGGCAATAAAACTGAAGGTATGTGGAGATTGGCCCTAATTCAGAGATAAACCAATAGTGTTATTTTATTACTGAGATCAGATAAGTCTTTTATGGTATGTGAGAGGATTCTGGGACTCTTAGGGTCAAGTTGTGCCTTGCATGTCTACGAATTATAGTTTAATGGTAGAAGATTGATGATAGTTGGTATAACCTTTTCACATATAATCAGATGAGCAGGAGACAGTTTATCTATTGGGAATAGTGTGATTTATATTTCATCAAAATTATAATTGCATAACCAAATTACAGTAATTAATTATACCATATATTTGGTGTTATTATTTTATGCTTATCATAAGGCCTACTACCTAGTTTGGTGTATCCCCTGGACATATTACTGTCTTGCTGTACAATGGGCCCTGCAACCTACCCCCCCCCCCTCAAAAAACAAACAAACAAACAAACAACAACAACAACAACAAACAAGAACGAACAAACAAATAAAAAACTACCAAATTACCAAAGCAATACAAAAATACTTCCCAGATGTGTAACCACTGTGAGGGTATACCATACAAGCTACATATATGTTGGTATGTTGATGTTTAAAGGGAATTCAGACCTTGAGGTGGGTGGGGTCAAAGTGGTAAAAAGTGGGTCACTATCTCCCAAGGGTTATATTGGAAGAAGAAGCAGGAAGAATGTATGTCAGTGTATTGAATGTTTCACCACATACTGTACATAGGAACTAAATATTATGCCCTTCATGTCTGTGTGTACCTCTAAACATCAAGAGAATTACAAATCAACCATGTTGCATCTGGTGTCATTCATTGCCCAACTGTTAGTCCCCTGACCTTTGACCTTGACCCCTACTCCCTAGGAGCCCATTAAGAATGTTTGTAGGTAGTCACAAGGTTCTCGTATTTCAGATCTGTGATGATATCACTGAAAGATTATCAGCTAGAGATTTTCTTTTTTTATATCCCTGAGATTGTATCACATGAACTGATCACGTAATCAATCTTTTAGCGAAATTCGAAAATAGAAATTTGTTCATGCTGTTGAGCTGTCGCCTGGAGTCAGTAGCTAAATGAGCAACATTTAATGACAGTTGCAAATTCATGTATGAACAATATCAAATTCCAAATTCTGGTATGATCACCCTTGTGTTACTCCAAGATGCATATTTTTGTGAGTCAACCAACTTTTCTGAAAAAGACAAACTACAAGAAAAAAAAGATGATGAAATTGTTCTTTAAAAAATTGGTTCTTCCAAACTTAGGATTCACAGATTTCCAGAACTTGGCAGAAGGTGGGTACAACAAAAACACAGTATGTAAATCACAAGTTTCCCCATTCATAAAAGTGGGTTAAATGATAATGTCTGGTTTATAGCATGACATCCATCAGAACAGGTTGGAAAATTAAGCAACTGTCACACTGCGCCGTCTAACGATTCCGTCTGCCTCTGTCTAAAATATTTACGTCAGACGGTGGCAAATGGAAAACAATAGAATGGAACAGAATGGACAAGCACTATCTGTCAACATCTAGATACGTTTGTGATCCAGTTGAAAAAACGAATTTAAAAGTCCAATAAACGTTTCATAAACGTACGCGTTCGTTTTTCAGATGGAATCGTTAGACGGCACAGTGTGACAGTAGCTTTAGGTTTTTAGGGTCCATGGTATGGTGAAGAAAAGGATTTAACTAAAAGACATGAAATCCATTCTTTTTACCCAGTCCACAAGAGGAATTCTATTCCACCATTGTGAACTGTTGCTCTAGTAACTTCACAAAATACATCGTTAACTTGTGGATGGAAACTATATATGCTTGACATATTTTGAGCATGCCATTACATAAATTAAGCTCTTCTAGTCTATGTTTTGAAGTAGGTAAGTTGCGAAAGCATATGTTCTTTTCTGATCAAATACAAATGCAAATGCGAGTCCACTCAATTGTTATTCAATTTATAAAGTAGGCCTATATTGAGACAGTGCCAAAGTGTGCTTTATTGGTGCTATGAAAATAGTAACAGTATTCTGTGATTGTAGGAAGAAAGAGAAAAGACAAATTGAAAACATGTCGGCATTCTTCAGTTCTGTACAAGGGAAATTGAAGCGCCAACAATGGACCAATTCAGCTAAAAAGTAAATAAAAAAATGCCTCTGAAGTCCAGTGGGACAAGTCAGCAATGTAATCAATCATATTTCATATTTGACTAAAAAATATGATTTGTGGGGACGTTTAAACGTTTGTGGTTAAATATTGGAGTGTGTTCGTGTGTCTCTGTGTGCTGTGTCTGTGTGTGCAATTGCGGTAAAAAAAATAAAATTGTGTATGATGTTTGCTAAGCATACACTTACAGAATGATCAAATGTCCCATAAGAGATGCACAATCAATATTTGTCGGTGATTACGTCATTTGAAGGGTTGTGAGTTATTTTTCTTTCTTCCCAAAATTCCTGTGACTTTGGCAATACAAATATTACAAATCTGATTCAATTGTAATATATCAAATATTTTAAGTCTTTTCAATTTAATTTGAGATTGAATAGAGAAATGGACTAATCTGCGGCATGAAGTCATGTTATCATGTGCGTATGTGAGTGTGTGTGTGTGTGTGGCTGCATTTTCTGAAGTAAGAAGCCCCTGTCATGGATTCTCGAAAGAAAAAAAATGTAAGCAGTGGCCAAAATGATCTCATTTCCTGCTCTGTGTCATCCAGAAAGTTAATGATCACTTTTGCAATTAGATTGCATGGTACTTGATAAAAGATGCAGCAAGTTTGAAGTAATTATGTCTTCCTGGTTTTGGTATTGTCTCAAATTCGAGTAGTATTTGCAAGATTTTGAATCATTTATGGATCTCTAAACCCATTTCAAATATATGATTCTTTGATTGATGATGGACACGTTTTAGTGTCGGTCTAATGTGTTGTGACTATGGTATGCTTTCACAATACCTAAACTTATGTTACATATATAATTTAGTCACTTGGCTCTTATACAAATACGTGAGACTGACTTTGTAAGCTGCGCTGGGGCCAACTTAATTATTTTCTGTTTGGCATGAAGCCATTTTTTTTTGCACTTAACTAGGTTTTACTTGAATGCTCCATGCTGATTTTTTCTGCAGAATTATGAACCCACTGTTGTGTAAGGTATGTGCATGTAAAACAAAATGTAGAGAGTTCCAATTGTTACATTACATGATTAAATGTCATTGACTTGCAGCCTTCAACATTCTATTAAAACTTTGTTATTGTGGTTTTCGACAAGTTACATGAAGAGTGGTAATATGGTCTCTCATCATTCTGTTCATAACAACCATATGGCAAGGTGACTGAATTAAGAAAATGGCTTCAGTTTTTATAAAATTTTTAATTGCATGATGTAGAATTGTAGTTCTCATTTCTATGAACAAAGTGATTCTGGTGTGGATGCAATGCATTATAATCTAGACCTAAAATATAAAATCTTAGCTTGCGCTATGGTCCACTTCGGAACTTCAGAAGTGATGTCCAACATGTGTTTACACATTCCACCATGCTTTCCCAGATAGAGCAGAGAGATGACTGGAGTTGGCCTCAGAACACATCCTGATCTTCTGGGCACATTGGGAAGGCAAAACAAAAATGATGGAATGGTATTGCGACATTAAAAATAAATATTGAAAATAGGTCAATTGTTTCTTGGTATTGTTTTGTGGTTGTTTGATGGCCTTAGCTTTTGAAAAACTGGAGTATTTTGGGGTCTAGTATTTTTTAATGATTTTTTAAAATTAAATTGATACATGTACTTTTTGAGGTTAGTCTTGTATCAAGGGTCATTACTTTTTTTAGAGTTGGAAAACATCCTTTATCTTATTTGTTATGTAAAAGCACATACAATTTCCTTTCATCTCCTTTGATTTAAAATGAACTCCACAATTCAATGAATTTTTGAGAATTTTTGAAAGTTTGCTATGTTTAGTCTACTTTGCTATAGGCATCTGGAAAGCAAGCATGAGCCCTGTTGTGGCCTGAAACATGGCCAGACCGAAGCTGGGCTTGAACTGAGATTGGTCTGGGCCTATCGAGATGTGTAACAAAGGTCTAAAAAAAATACCACAAAGCCAATAACTGTAAGTGTAACATGAGAATATCATACCAGGGCTCGAGACACTATCGGTGCGCCCGGTGGCCCGCGGGCCACCAAAAGTGGATTCGCGCCAACCACAATTCCAAAATATGGAGGTTTGTGCCCGATCCGGCAACTAAGAAAATATTCAAAGTGTAAGTGATTTTGTTGGAATAAAAAATAATGGATTACCTGCGTGTCAATTTTCCGTAAAAACAAGCAAAAAGATCGCGCCGCGCTGCATCATTAAAACGGCAGAACACAACTACAAAATCGCCTCCGCGAAAATTATATCGGGAGCGTGCCGATTTTCAAAATGATTAATCTAAAAATTCGGCACGCCGGCAAATTATACAGCCTAAATAATCTTATATGCCAGCATTAATTATAGCCTTGAATTTCCATAAAACAATACCAAATCTCAGTAAAAAAAATAAATGGTCATTTTTTGCAGAGACAAGGCTAGCTAAAAATCCGAATTTCTTGCTAGTAATGTGATTTTCCAAAGACACAAATATAGCGGCCGCAGGAAGCGCAAGTTAATTTATCGAGGCAGTGCCAGTGCACTTCCAACTAATTCAGGAAGAGAAAGCTCTCATCAACAAAAGAAAAATGGAAGCACCAAAAATCTTGAAGAACTTAAAGATATATGGAAATAATTCAATAAGAAATTACTGCAAGTAGCAGAGAAGTGAGCAGAATGTTTAAATAATTTTTTAAGTCTACCAAGTGTGCATAGATATCGGCAAATTCGCGCGGCAGTTAGCTTTCAGTGAATGCTTAGTTTGTTTTTATTTATTTATTACATTGTACACATGCAAGAAAAAAAAAAGATTCTTACAAAACTTGCTAGGAGACTCCAGATCATTCCCAATCATGAAATATTTGCGAGAATCTAGGATTCTCAGGGGATTCCTTTGCGAGAATCTAAAAAGATTCCCGCCGTCTGACACAAATTTTTAGGCCTGAGAGCCTATTTTTCTACTAAATTATCATGCAAGAGTAAATGTACAAATTTTTCATGTTTTTCTTTGTTTTTTTTGGGGGGGGCCACCAAATTTCAATTTCGGGCCACCAAAAATTGAATTTTAAGGATTTTAGTGGCCCGACCGGGCCACTAAAAAAAAAGTTAGTGTGGAGCCCTGTCATACCAAATCCATTGCTTTTGAAGAGTCAGTTTGTCAGTCCCCGACAGTGAATTGGTTAATGTGATAACATGAGTGTGGTTTGCGACAAGTAAGTACATGCAGTTTGCATACCACCTGACTCAGTTCATAGAATATGTTACTAGGCCTCGGTGCCCAGTCTTATTTATAAATATTGAATGCTTCGATATTGTACTGTTAAATGAGGCAGAAAATTGATGATGACACTTCAGTGGGTTTTGTCTGTCATCTGTTACCTGCTGGCTCCCCCATTAACCTGTTTATTGCTGCACTTGTATCTTTTGATCGTCTTCGCCCAGATAATTACAAAGTAGGTTATCCAACAATTATAGTATGAATTTGATGCTAAGTCTAAGATTAATATTCCCCCAGTAGAAGGCTCAATATTAATTTTAAATCACCTGATTGTTGTCAGCCAGAAAGAACTGATTTTAGTAAGAAATTGTTTTGCAGTGGGCACTGAGATCTATCAAAGTAAAGTGCTACCTAGTGCCATTCGGCCCTATACCCAAACTCCATGAATTTGACAGCCAACAGTAGTTGGTTTGGGGGAGACTTGACAACTGCTATGATGTTGGCATACTTACGAATGTGGAGTGACCACAATAACATAACTTTGGACTTTGTGATATTGTTGACCTCCTAATATTGTCTTGTGTAGCAGTAATGGAAGCGATCAATTACAATTTATGTAAATGACTCA